>QDEB01134621.1:0-11973 GCA_004193795.1 Asbolus verrucosus | reverse complement strand
GTATAGTATTACGTTAAAAAACAGTAGCAATAAGTCGCAACAGTAAAAGAAAGCACAAATAGGCAGAACAGTAGTGAGTTGGTACATTTTAAAAAATTAAAACTTTCCAACAAAAGAGAGACTTCCTAAAAAATTCACTTCTATTTTAAATACTTTAATGTTTCAAATTCATCATAATAAATAAAGGAAAAAGAAAAGATGTCTATATTGATTTGATTTTTTTCAGTAACTTTTTCAGAACTCGCTGCATTATTACGCAGAAAAAAATTTCAATGAACAAAACACTGCTTGAACGAACATTTTCTTGACACATTTCTTATTAGATTTTTCAAGAAAATTAAATACACTTCCCTATAAATC
This sequence comes from Asbolus verrucosus, assembly GCA_004193795.1. NCBI lineage: Eukaryota > Metazoa > Arthropoda > Insecta > Coleoptera > Tenebrionidae > Asbolus > Asbolus verrucosus. The sequence goes on along the minus strand of QDEB01134621.1, from coordinate 11,613 downwards.
GGTTGTTAATAAACTGAAAACGCGGGAATTAATATTTTTATAATTACTTGAAATTATAATGACTAGATAATATAAAATTAATAAAAAAATTCGTTGGCATGTACCAGGAATATTGTTTTGTTGGCAGAAATCATCGTTCATCAATAAAGGGAGGAAAATATGCAAAACATGAAGCTTTTTCGTAAAATACGAAGCCGACGATGAAAATATGCAAATGTAGGACTGATAATTAATCATAATCATATAATTCGTGCACATACTAAATATGAACACGCTTGAATAGCATCAGTAACGCATATGTAGATTTTATAAAAACCGCCTTTGTTCATCAAATAGAGAAATTGGTTTGAAGATGATTTAATGAGAAGTTAAGTGCTGGTAGCAGTGAAAACAGAAAAAAGAGGATTAGAACAAAAAAGCACCTCATAATTAGGTGTTATTATTTACAGATGATTGAATTTTATTACCTTTCAGTTAACATGTCTTAAAAAATCATCACTTCTGTGATGTATACAAATATATATTGTTGAACCGTTGTTACGGCGAATTTAGTGTAACGAGTTTAAATCTGCCATTTACTACTTTGTTATTTACGTTACGTTAAAATTGTATTATAGAAATAAAGAGAACATCTGCACACTCTGGATATTTTTTCAACTTGGCAGTGTTACATTGTACAAACAGTAATGGTGCTATAGTTACCTGAAATACAAATGCACTCGGCTCCATTATTGTGCAAAATATCTTATTTGAAGATCAGATTAGGTTAAAATTAACTTGAATAATTTAATTATCATGTAACCAGTAAGGACCAGTTAATTAATCTGTAAACTGAGAAGAGGATGCGAGTACTTATGTGCGCAAGCAGTGAAATAAAATCTGCAATCCGATTTGTCGTGGTGTTTTTAAGGTGCGGTTTTCCCAAATTAATTTCTCGGTTACTGTGTTTGTTTGCGCCTTAAACAGGTGGAAGTCAGACATTGTAAATACAGAAGAACTGAAACCAAGAAGCTCTATTTATAGAAGACATTTAATTCTTGTTCTTGTTGTAGCCGACCGGTGCTTTTGTCCAATCGGTTTGCATGTTGAAGGCACACAACCCCGACAACCGGTTCGAATTTTTGCACGTTTTTCAATTCTATAAATAACGTTACAAGTATTTCTATTTATAACCCGTATATGACATAACCTGTTCTCTCCGTCTTTCTTCATTAGAAAAAATTGATTTATTGTTATTAACGGTGTTCAATTAATCGCCAACCACTGAAAAATTGCTGAAGGATTCCTTTCATCATCTCACAATGTCATATTGTGTGAGCCGAAAACACATTTCCGTTTGTGTCAGACCCGACCACGATCCTGCGACGGAGGAAATCGCCATTCCTTTATAGTGAAGAGATCCTTAAGAAAAGTTTAGGGGGAGTGTTTTTTTGCGGGTGAACGCTTCTGGGCCATCTCCCGTAGGACGTACTTTTTGATATTCGTTCTAGAATTTTAAGCACCTGTCTGTTCACTGAATGCGAATAAATTATACGCTCGTAAAAAGACAAAATCTGACTTCTTCGACTCTTTATGTTTCACATAAAGGGATACATCTTCCTATAAAACGCCTGTTTCGATTCAATCAGACAGCTTTATGAGAAAATAGTGTTTCATCCCTGCTGAGCGTTACTGTGGAAAAAATCGAAGTCTTCTTCTTATCACAAACTTTTGCCCGCAACAAATTGTTACACACCCGCTTCAAAATAGATTCTACTGTATTTGTTTCGTATCATCGTGGTGTAGCTAAATATTGTGACTTTAAATAATGATTAAAAAACATATAGTTCATTAATCAAAACAGGTCTGTTTGGAGGAATAGACGTAACATAAACTTCTTCGGTGCAAAAATAAGAGGAGTTGTTTGTTTAAAAGGCCTGCATAAACCGAACCAAGTACATAATTTATCCAAATTCGTTTGGAACTTCGCCAAAAATATTTTACACACGACCAGATGATCATTTTTAAAGTCTTTATACTTTATTTTTATGATACTTTTTAAGCACAAAGGATAGTTTTATGAAGTCTCTAAACAGTCGTTTTAACAAGCAATTTATTACGGAACTACCTACTGTCTCCCCATTCTAACAACCATACAACTGCTAAATGTTAGTTTTTCAAAAATTGTAACTGTTATAAATCCCCCTTTTTTAAGTCACGTAATATGCGAATATGCCCTTTTTCGTTAACCACAAGCTAGCCAATCAGTTTCAATAAAGAATAATGACCTTCCACATTGCAACATTCATTCATTAATATGAAACCACAAACGCCCAGTTCTCAGTTTTTATTTCGTCAAATTAAAATTAATGTTGATCGTGCCACTTGAATCGCGAAATTCAAACACCTAATATTTAGCCTGTTGGAACAAATTAATTTTTTCAGGAAGGATGTTAATGGTCGTCATTATCATAATTTTATTGCAAGGATTCCCATTCAGTGGGTTTAGTATCACCTGTTCCAATCAATTTACTATCGATTTGAAGTGCAAATATAACGGCATAAGCTCTAGATTATCGTAAAATTTAGTCACACGAAGTTTCAAAAAACATGTCACACTTGAAGAAGACGTAAAAAATGCACAAAGCTTGCAGTAACATGTATAGTTTTAGAATCTTTTAAAAAGATCAGAGAGAAAGCTCGTATGCCATTTTTTGTTTTAATGCAGAAATAAAATCTCCCAATGTGTATATCCATATATAACGAAAACTCTCCCTCAGAGCAGTAAAATAAAATATGGTATATATTTAACTGCAACTTTTATGAAACATCACCAAGTTGTAAATATTTTTATCTCGCCACAGTAGCCTACAATTTCATCAGTTGTATTTGTGACTTTTTTATGATGCCACATTGCACGAATTGTAAAAATTGCATGTCTCGACCATTTCAGAATTATTTACGACTGAAACCGAACGATTTCTTCAATGTAAAAAAGCAATCATCTTAATGATGAATCAAGCAAATTCAAACACTTTTAGATATGTTATTTCTAACGATCTAATAATTAGATCTTACTATCTGCGGATAGTACAGGATATCGGCTTTAAAAATTTGAATGATAAACGGTTGAGTGACAGGCAGTTAAGAAAAATTCGACTGTAAATTTATAGACCTTTCATATTTCATTAAAATTGCTTATAAAAATCCTTGGCCTTCTAAAACTAACATTCCTCACTATCTAATCAAAATATATCGATATCGTAAACAAAAAAATGTACTTGGTGTTGGAAGTGTGAATTCATTTGTATTTTAAGATATTATACCACCATTTTGAAATCGGCGTGTTTGATGTGGGTCATAAAATAGCAGCTATCAATCATAAATCGAAGATAATTCGTCAATAATCGTTTATTTGTATTAGCTTGTAAAAGATGTGTTTTTATTGTTCTTTTTAATGCTGCATTCATTAAAAAAAATAATTAAAAGTTCATGCTCAGAAATTGTTGCGTGAAATATAATTTCTGATTTTGGTTAAGAGTTTGATTTATAAATCAAGATATAGAACAGGAAATCGTGTAAAATAGTGATAAGACGTGTGTTATTACCGTGTTAATTCCACAAAAATGTGTTTTGAATTTCAAATTATTTCGAAATCACGACCAAATCTAGTTGTCAGCGACAGAAATGTACCTGTTCCGGAATCCAGCAGTGATTTTTCAGGGTAGATATCAAAAAAAATCATTCGTGACATGACATTCTGTGATTTTTTTACAAAATTCAAAACTTTTCAGCCTGATCATGTGTCGCGTACATACACTCCACTCTTAACCGGGTATACATTTAAATTTTTAATAAATATTCATAGGTGTGCCATTGGTATGACAACCGTGAAATAACGAACTTGCTATTTATAGCGACATACTGACCATGAACCAATGCTTGGCAGAAGAAGATTTGCACGGATAAGTACTACTATAAACTGTAATATGAGTGTATCTGTACGTGTGGACAGCTGTAAATTATGAAATCGCGTGGCAGATAATTGCTTCATACTGTACACATTCTGCCTTCAAATTGGTCATTTCGTGGGCAACTTCCGAAAACGGCGCAATCAGCTTTGACTATCGTAATTTAAAGGCGTGAGTGATGTTCATAAACTCCGCAAAAAACTGAACTAATTTTTGATATTACATTGGAAAATGCACATCATTCAATAGGAATGAAATGAAATACGTATTTAGCAGTAAATTAAAATATTGGCATTCATTCCCAAAGCTTTCATACCAACCAGGACAACAGTTTGTTTGAAACAAAGTTTTTTATGAAACACGCAACTCAAACGTCCTTTCAGAAAAATTCGAAACTTCGTTTTACCGAATGAACATTTTGTATGACTAGATTTTTTTTCATTTAGAAGCAAAGGTACAAAAGGGTGTTAATCTTAATTAAAATAGATCCGATATATAAAACCGAGTTTGTATTTAATCATTTAAATGCAAAGGCACACGCACCTTTGTTAGCAGAGGACGTAGGAACACTAACAGTTTCCAAATCGGCTTTAATTTCAATTAATCCGGCCATCTTACAGATTAAACATGTAAATATTTGAATCACCTAAATTTCTGTAATTTTCTTATCTAGTCATTCCGCTAACTGACGCAAGCCATTTCTGAAAACTTATCCTTCTCACTAAATTCTAGTAAGTATTATACATTTTTATGAAAAACTTAGAAGAAAGAAAAAACAAATTTAATAAAAATTTCGAAGTAAGTATCCATTGAAAGTTAATTCAAATGTTTCTACGTATTTTTGTGAAGGTGATTTTATTTCATTTTTACTTTACCACAACATAAAACTCTTATTTAAAATGGGGTTATTTTCCTAAAGTGAGCTTGTTAGTCTGCTTCTCGGGTCATAAAGAGTATGGGTCAAGGAGTTGTGTTTTGGTATTGGAAGTATGTACGTCAAGAAACACTAATTGTTATCGAAGTGTATTTTTACTGAATTCCGTTAAAAAAAAATGACTTCGTTCTCGTTATAATCTATAATTGTGAAAAACAGACGATGTTCGCAGAGGCGGTAGCTTTAGGGATCCAATTGGTAGAGAAATTTTTTTCGTTACAGATGAGTACATTTGTAAATGTTAAAGTTCGCGAAAAATCAAAGTTAACAAAATTAGAAGGAAAGATGGGTCGGCTTTAATATTTCATTATGTGGGTGCTGGTTGTATTGATCCTGATGAATTAACTTAATTAATATAGTATTCTAAAAGTAAGATAAAACACTCTGTTACAGAGACGCTATATTTTACTAACTTAATTATGTAAGGACGCTTGGTGTGGTAAAAGTCATCTGAAGCTAGTGTGGTAGAAGGTAGCAAATTTTTTTGTATTAGGAGTTAAACAAGCAGTATGAGTGGAAGATGAAATACAAATGAGCCCCGAACTATAATGTAAAGCAAACTTAAAAAAAAATAATATTTGCTAGTACATTTCGAGCAAGGGTGTGTTTTATTTTGATTTTTTTAGCCCTCCTTCCGAGACTCCATTAAATCTAAGACGCTAATAATATAATACTAAGTTATAATTAAATTTCTGTAGTAATTTTCTGGCATACTTACTTAATTATACCTTAAATTTCATTGAAAGGTACTCATATCAGTAATTTAACTTCAAGGATTCCGTTGGAAAAAAATTGACAAATTGGCAAAATCAAAAAATTTTTTCTCAGTCTGAGGTATTAAATATCGAGAAAATATTGATTTTTTAGAACACCTAAATATATCGCCTGATCCAATAAATACTGAGTAATTCAATTTAATTATTCGAGCTTGATATATTAATTATTTTAAAAATGAAAGTTTTATTTTATGTTTGGGGTCACTAATACTTACGAAAGTTTTTTATGTCTTATAATTAATACGTTATTGTTTTCTAATCTTTGAAAGTGTCAACTTGTTTCAAGCATAAAAGGTAGGGCATCTTTTTCCCAACTGTCAGAAATATTTTTCCATAAAACTTTTAAACAACACTGACATTTTCTAATGCCAGATTGTGAATATTTATTTATTTTGTTTTATATTTTTCACATCATTTTAAAATAAATACAAACAGAATCGTAAATTCAAAACAATAATAACAAAAGATTTCCAGTAAACTGAAGTGCGCCAAATCAGAGACATTGTGTATTGGTTACATAATGATTTTAAATATTTTTAGCGTTTGATCAGAACTTGATTACTTGAGAACACTTTTACCTATCGAGTTCAAATTTCGTATAGACATTCTTTATCAAAATCTACAGTTGAACAACCTCGTTATTAATTAAGATAACATGATTAAATTTTGCCGGTTTATCAAAAACAAAAAAGAAAAATTCATATCTGTTACGCAGCTCTTAAAGTTCCAAGAGAAAAATTGAATTTTCTCGTAAATGGTTTAAGAAATCGAAATGCGGCTTTCAGATATGCACTCCTTGTCCCATTCCAGAGGGATAAGGGGCAAGAGAGACGTCGTATATCAGAATGTGTTGTATTATACAAGGCAAAATACCCAATAGTACTATTAATTGGAATGTTCTTTTTTCACATGAAAATGCGTGCATCATGCAAAATAATGCGAATCCTGTAGTATTAAGTGCAGATTCTGCATTGACAAAAATAAATGGTTAGGACGTCGGCTGATTCCAGAAGTACATCAGTTTCAAAGATCCACCGAGTTTAAAAATGCACACCCCACAAAAATTCAAGTTTTCAAATTTACATTTAATTATGTGCTTGCCAATATTTGATATCACCATGAATTTTCTCGAAATCCTGAAATTTATAAAGCAAACAAGAGGATAAAAAGTGTATATATTATTTAAAATACACAAAACAAATCCCACCTAAACAAACATTTTTCTCATGAAAATTTGATTGGGCGAATCTCTGACTGTTTACAAATACCTGTTAAAAAAATATACTGAAATTATTCTGTGTATTTATTATAAATTAAATTAATTTATGAAAGCAAATTATTTATTCTATATTTTTTTACAAATGACGTGATTCGATTGATTTTGTGTAGGTTCCATTTCCAACATTTATGTTAAGTAAATAAATTTCGTTTTATTTAAAATGTTCCCAAAAATATTATAAGCTATAATAAGCTTAATTGCAATCCAAGCTAAAAATATATTTCATCGCACAGAGATTTATAAAAACTACATTAAACCAGCAGTTTTAAATAACCAGCAAAAATTTACTAAAGTTTGTAAATCAATATATTTTAAATGGATTGAAGTAACGTGCTAGTTTAAAATATTATTGTGGCCAGTGTATAGCAACAATTTGCGTTTGATATGTCAAATTAGAGCAGCACCGTAAATGTAGATTCATTAAAAATATTTCCCTCAAACTCAAAAATTTGCAGTCTGACTTTATGAAATGAAATGAAATGAAATTTATGATTACTACATGAACACGTTTTTTTTTTNNAAAAAAAACATTTAAATTTAAGTACCATATCATTGTTATTTTGTCTTTTGCACTTTTGTCTAAACTAACCCGGAGAGTCAATGTTCGCGATTCATTAAGTTTACACATAAATCCTTGTTTCAAATTCAATTCCCTGTACAACAAGTATTGTAAATTAATAATGTGGCTGATGTATCTATGCATATAAATAACTGAAATAAATTGTACGTGATCGTAGATAATATAACAGGACATAAAATCACGCTTAAACTCCCGTCATGAAATCTCTCAGTTAAAATAAATAATACATATGGAAGTAGAGTCAATAATAATTAACACTGAGTACGTATGTACATATATATTTTTTTTGAAATGTAAATCTGTTTGAAATGTAAACATATCTATGTAATACTCTGTACACAATATTAACAAGATTCTTAGCGATTATTAACATTTAGGATATTTTTTAGAAATGCACCCATATTAACAATTTTTGTTAGAATATTGACGATCACCCCTTTCTAAGAGCAATAGACCGAGAGCAATTTCCATCAAGTTTNNCAAAGTCTTAATCAGAAAAAAGTCACAACAATAAAAAATTCAACATCTGAGCAATACATATTAATTTGCTAGACTTTGATTTACATTACAAGCAAACGTGAAAAGTACTTGAATTAACATTCATGAAGCAAAAGAAAATGGTGCTGTAATAATAACAAAATGTATTTTATTAAAAAAAAATAGCCAAAGTACAATGTAATCGTTACCAACTTTGCTCTTCATTGTTTCATTAGTATTTTTACGATTTTGCTTCAAATTGATACTCATCCATTATTGCAGAATAATGATTCTCACTAACAATGAGAAATATAAAAAAATGGTAATTACATATTATTAAATAGAGCGAACGATAATTAGCAAAGCGTTTCATCGCTGTTGTGTCTGCTCTGTTAATAATATAATGACTTCATATGCCAAAAAAATGTTCAAAAAACTTTCTTGTTCACATGTCGTTTGAATGAAATTTCTGGTAGGGTTACAGTAGTTTCATCTATAGAAGACAGTAAACTTGATTATACATTAAGGCGCTCTTAAAATACTAAAAACCTTTACTATAAGTATTTATTTCTGCCGTTTACTAGATATATTTACTACTACTAAAGCCTTTTGATATATGTATTATAGTATTAAAAATTACGCTTGGTAACGATTAGCTAATGAAAATTATAAGCTTTTAATCAAAATTGACCATGCTTACTGGACCATTTAATAAATACAAATGTAAAATTGCAAAAACATTTTTTACGATTATAAAATAACTTGCTTGTTCATAAAATAATTTAATACCATGCTGTTCTGCTTAAAAATCTTTATTTTGCACGACCTTTATATAAAGCTCTATTTTGAACCCTCAAAGGAGGGAGTAAAGTAGCACTTTGAGTCCCGTGGGAAAAGGGCACAGCCCACTAACTAGTTAATTTATTGATAGTGGGACAATGTGTGAACGTAACAATAAAGTAATGTATGAACTAAAAAATTAAAAATACAATACAGAATGTTGTACATTCAACTTACTTTTACCATTAAATATATCTCATCCGGGGAACTGATTTGTTGTCTTGTAAATATAGGTATTTGTCATCCATCAGACACTATATGATTTTTTTGTTTGCCAACGTTGGCAATTAACAGTATATTTGAATTTGAATATATTTAAAAATTTTGTAAAATTTAAGATGGCAATATTTCGCGGGACTAAGGTGCCTTTTAATTCATTGTTATATAATATACTATTAATGAATATTTAACGAATATTTTTATTTACCCACTTGAATCTCTTATAATATAACTGAGTGTTACTTCTTCAAAAGTATTATAGCTAACAAAAATACATTCGATGGAAATTTAAATTAAATTAAGATTATTAAACTAATTTACATGATGAGAACTTGGAAATTCTAGACAGACAAGACACACACCATTTATCATTTATTTAGAAGAAGGAACACTGAATGAAATGAAAATTCTTGCTGTTAGCTTAATTTCCGTCATTTAAGGAAATGAAAAATATTCAGTACTCTGATTTTTTTAGTAAACACTTGTTAACAATCAACAAGTAACTGTTCAACGTAAAACTAATAATATATATATTAAACGCATTGTATTTCATTTTTCGTTCCATTCTTTAACGATTGGTAAAAATATTTGTTTCACAACAAAGGATATTTAATGTGATAAGGTGTTACGTAACATTTAAGGCAATTTACCTGTACTAATAATAATATTCTAGTATCAGGCTAATGAGGTTGAGAGAAGGGGGTTAAATTATGGCGAATACACAACGGAATAGGAGCGTTGAGACAGCCTGTATATTTATTATTAAACAAAATTTACGTCTGAAAGGAGCAGTGGCAAGTAAAAAATTGTATATATGTTGTATAATTTCCATATTATGACGGATGAAATACATATGGCGACACGATATTGTGTTAACTCTGTTTCTGACACTTGAACTGTAACTGTGAATCCCCCTCCGCTGTTAAAGTGGAAACTGCAAATGAAAATTTTATTTGAGTTTCATACAAACACAGAAAAGCGATAATTTTCCGCTATTTACTTTTCCGAGTATTAAACAATATTACATCAAGGATACCTTTTGTGACTTTGACCTTTCAAGTTTACCTGTTAAAAATATTGGAAGGCTAACGCACTTTATCGCTTCCTACATCAGACGTAATTTTTGTGGAAATATCACATCAATCGCGTCTTTTCGGCGGAAGCGAAACCTGTGCCAAAAGTGCCAGTCACAAATTATTTTTAATTTCATATTTCATTGGTGTAGGTATGCAGACAATGATTGAGCAAGCACGAAGCTATTGTTTCGTATTTTTTATACAAATTGTATGAAATGAGTAACATTAGAGCCCAATTTGATGTCGGCCGTTGTTTATAATTGGTACCAGGAGGCTTGGCCCGAAGTAATAAGTTGGCCTTCATGATTTTAATGTTTAAGACGATGTATTTTTAGAACAGTTTACAGTTTATAATGTTTGTTTTGCCAGTGTACATCAAGCCTTTTAGCGTGTCCAGTGATACACACACGGTTTCAACATAACACATTTTGTGTCTTTATAAATCATTTTATGCCTTTATTTAGTACAACTTACATGAAGCAAGGTTTGTTAAATTTAACACGGCCCGATAACATCGGCGATATCAGCTTCTTGATGACGCTATTAAAATATCCGTTGTAAGTGATTACTTTTCTCCCAATGTTAATTTTAAACCATTGTGTAAACTACTTTATCTATTTTTTGTGGCTATAATTAGCCGAATTCAAATAGAGTTCCAGCCTCTTAATGGCTAATTAAAGTTTAATTATTATTTTAAAATTCCTGCTCTAATTAAAGAACACTACCACCCGCATGATTACTGAACTTTCAATTGCTACCAATGTTTTAAAACAACACTCTCAATTAATTATCGCGTTTCATTAATAATAACAAATCATAACATGAGGGATTATTGTTAAACTTAAATATGTGACGTATCTTTTGTGAATTTAATTAAGAACTTGGGTAAATATTTAATGTTTTAATTTCTTTTTCGGTATTAACACGTTCGGTAAATGTTTATGAGTTTGCAAGTTGCACAACTGAACGAAACAAAAATACCTTATCTTGTCTTAATTAACAACTAGTATTAAGGAAAAGAAATACCGACCGACAGATCCGTACTTGACTATTCTTAATTGAGCCACTCATTTGTATTGGGAGCGCGTAGCTTTTGGTAGTTGATATTCACTACCACACGACCTTGAACTACGAAAAATAATTATTGTTCAACATACAAGTATATCAATCAAATCTACCTTGATCTTGGCCCATGAGTTACGTATCTTAATAGCTGTACAAATATTTGTGATTCCCATAATATATTATTACAGTCTTCGAAATATGTTATCCTTTAGAATGCGGAAATTAGTTAGTTATAAGTTTTGTCTTTTGTACATTTAAATTCCATTNNNTTTTGTTTTGTTTTTGTTTTTATAAATATGGTTTCACCGTTTCCTGCTTTCTTGAGTGAATTTTTTGATTTTTTAAAGGGGCTCACAACACAAAAAATGTTTTTAAACAGATCAAGGTATTTACAAGAAATGACAATTCTAAGCATAA
>QDEB01134606.1:12267-23640 GCA_004193795.1 Asbolus verrucosus | reverse complement strand
AAATATACGTTGCATGAGAACAAACTCAGTCGGAAGTAATATTAAACATTTATAAGTTCAACTCCTGTAGTCTGAAATATTTTTAGAACATGCAGTGAATAATTTCTCTTTCTGCATAATTTACGATAAATTTGCCACTAACTAAGGTTAAGGTTAGATATTTTCAGTGACTTGATAACTCTAGAACTTTACGGCTGTCATAAGTATTCTTTATTCAAACAAGCCATATCGATTTTGAAAATTATCACTTCTGTTAAAAGTAAAGTAGCGAACGATTTTTTTAAAAGTGTAAAGAAAATATTTTCGATAACATTGGGCTTATTTATACTCCTATTTAAACATACAAGAGCAGATTGGGAAGTGTTTGTGTAAAATACACGGCTTAAGAGGCGGTAAATTTTCATAGTAAACGACGCTTAACCTTCCCTGAAGAGTGAAAATGGGTAGCAGAATTCGTGACGTACAATTAAAAAGTGGGCGTAGACCATAGATTTTTTTTCCTGATTATACAAGGCAAATGGTCATGAGAATGGGAGTGGTCATTCTTGTTAATTTATTTCTATTTCCTTTTTACACAACTATTTTGAATTTTGTGATTAAGCAAAAATTTATTACTTTATTTTCTTTGGGTCTTATTAATATTTTTATAATTGAATCATATTAATAACTTTAAAAAACTTCACCCATCTAACTCGTTTAAAGATATATGAATGATTAGATAAAACATTTAAAATATTATTTTAAAAATACGTCGTGGACATTTTTTACATTCATAAATAATTTTCAAACAATTTATTTAAATATTTATTTAAATCACGTTTACGAGAATTAAGTGATAGGCCAATATTTACCATATGTTATAGTAGATCTATGCCTATATGCCAGTCATTTCCCAAAGTAATACTCAGGGGAATGCGTTATATATGTTTGGGGGATAGAAAAAAATTAGGTTAAAACATTGGCGTTTTTTAAACAGTCAGTTTGGAAATTCTAAGTTTCTACAAGTACGACAATAATTTAAAACTCGTACTTAAACCGCTTCAACTTTAAAAGTTTGAAATTATTTTTCTGTAAAGCTAAATATTTTTATTTAAAAAGTAGTAGTATGAAAAGTCTGCGTCCATATAAAAATTGTAAAATGTAGCTTTTAGTTTGAAATGAGTTGATGCAGTGAATCCCTCTAGAGAATGTCTGCATCTGCATGCAACAACCAACACGAAACCTTAGTCAACAAGAATGGGAAAACAATTAATAACTAGAGAATAATTTTTCAAAAAAGTTTGTCCATAAAAAACAAAAATGTAATTCATAAAATTATTTGTCAATAAATGACATTTTTGTAACAATTTTGTCTAAAAAAGTATCTCATTTTCCGTCATTATTGTTAAATTTGCCATTATATTCTTCACAGATTTTCTTGCATAACCTTCCGCTTTCTTGGTCCATTCTCTTTATTTTATTTCAAATTGCTAATTAAATTATTAACGAATTTTTTTATGAATCTGGTTATTTACATATATTTGAAGTAACCGATAATTTTTTAGTTCTTAAAAGATAAGGTGAAAATATTCGATCCATTTTAGTACGAAGAACAAAGGAAGGGTTGATCAAATGTTTTGCTTTGAATCAGTCAATTGTGGAATATTTTCGTCTGTTCATCTTCTCCACGGAAAAATAAAATTATTTCAATTTCATAAATTATGGAACAGGAGAAGAGGAACACACATTACGGATTGTCCTACATGAACATAGTGCGAAATATCTGAGCGAATAAACGTGTAAATGGAAAAGCAAGTGAATCAGCCTTCGTAATAAATCAGGGTTTAAGACAAGGGTGCGTGAGGTCACCGGGCTTCTTTATTTATTTAAAGTTGTTACTTTTTAGGTAGCGCGGAGTTACAGACTCTGAATCACAAGAGTAATGCAAAGTATGACTGAGAAATGGATGAAGCTATAAAGTGAATGAAAATTAAAATAAATGTCAACAAAATGAAACTTTAAAAGATACGAGAAAATTGCGACGCGTCAAAGAAAAACATTTGTTTACAGCTATGTTCAGATGAAATGTTAATATAAACGCCGCAAATAACTAATGTCGACATGTATTTGCGTTTTCTGTATCGAAATTCCAGTTCACTGGCTTCGCCCACCTCTATAGTCCCCATAATATCCGGTATAATGATGTTACAGTAATTAATTGAATTAGATCATTATTTGTATGATAATCTAGCAAATTCAAATGATGCGAACCTTATCTCATTTTATGCTAAATTTCAATAATGACTTTTTTCATGGGCCATCACGTAATTAAATGAAATTTCTGCGTTGTGTATTTCCATAAAAAACAAATCACAGAGAACAAAAAATATGATTACTAAGTATCAAAAGTCAACAAAACAACATTAAAAAAAAACTCGATTAATTCAAGTACCCTTGTTAATGCACCCACGTGACTGCGACGATATTTCTTAATATAGAGGAGTGCCATCTGGTAGAGACCTATGACAAGAAAAGCGGTTTTATGTACAACTTATATTTTGATCAATAGTGGTTTATGGAATTTTACTAAACGGGTTAAATTATCAAATCGATAAAGAAAAACATTATGAATATTGAATATTAGGTGGACCCATTAATCAAACTAACAAAAATGTAGTCGTCAATAAGAGACACATTATAAAGAAAAAAATATCACGAGTAATTATATGACCAGTCAACAATAATGTTATCTTTGTTGTTGTTATGAATAACATCTGATAGATTATACATTTTTAAAATGTACAACAAATATTAAATTAAAATCAAACAACCTTTACATCTCTGAACCGAGTTTTTTTTTACTTTCAAGAAATTAAACAAGATGCTTCCAAAAGTTACTTACAAGCTGCAAAGATAAATTTTGTAGCTTTTCGAACTATCAAAGAAACTAATCACCCTTCGACTTATTTTACTGGCTCTAGTTTGAACAGAGAATTAGAATAAACAGTGGTAAAGGAATATTATTGAAACTAGATAATAATTTATGGTTGCTTTTTATCAGTCATTTGTAATGTTATTTAAAGGATAAGTGCTTGCTTCAAATTGTGTATTCTACAGCTCGATTTTTAATCTCTAAGTACTATGAAAAGGAAGGATGGCAACAAAAATCCAAGTACACGAGAAAAAAAGAAAACGGAAAACAAAGAAGTAACAACAATAACTCTAATATTAAATATATTTTATACTTTCACCAAAAAAAAAGTCTTTTTGATCTATATTTTATGAAGCTGTATTTCACCTGCGACAAGAAATTATTTTTTAAATACCCTTGACATTGAGGAATAATCAATTCTTTAGCGTAATAAAAAATAAACAGAGACCTAGTCCACCATATGCAAGTTCTAAAGAAAATAAATATGCTTTCTTCACGCATATACATTCCCCTGACAAACGCTACACCACTGTACACATAACGAGTGTAATTATTTTTGAGACTTACGTTGACATTAAAATTGTTAGCATTATAATTAAAATTGTTTTTAAACCTTGGTTCAAAAGGTTAAGCTTCAAGCCAATAGAAATTATAAGAAATCAAATCGTTTTAATTTTTTTTAATTTTATGATATATCTAAAATTCTAAAATAAATACATATTTTGAAAAATAAACCTTTAAATGCTCTGACGAAAACACTCTCGTTGTTCTGTTTGTTTTGTTTTATTTCGCATAAACTTATCGCATTTCGCAAGAAGAAAATCTAAAATTTAATGAAACGTTGTCACAACTATTCTGTAAAGAAAAATTCGTCATTATTACTATCATAAATTATTGTTATTGTTAAAATTTTCAGGATCATAGTCACACAAGTGCTCAAGGGAGATAAGATCGTAAATTAACTCTCTTAGCTTCTTGGTTTACCCATATTTGATTCCAGATAAAGGAATAACATTGTTGCTTTGCGTTTCATTATCTGGGCTGTAACAGGTATGAGCTATTCTGAGATAACCTCTGTTTCATAGTATTCGATTTATGTTAAAAGCTCCATTAAGTATACTCCACTCCTGAAATTATTAGCAAAATTATTCATACATGAAATCTTGTAGAGTACAAAAGATTGGTTTCTTAACAACATCAGACTGTATTAAAACCACCATATTCTCTATCTAGACTATATCGAAAACCAAATAAATTTTTGTGTTGTAATAATAAAACTTTCCTAGTTAAGTAGAATATAAATACAAATCAATAATAATTGAATTTGTTTTTTGAAAATACTTTTTATTTAGCAACCATATATATTACAGCCATATCAATTAATAAAACAATATGGAATTATAAATAAATATAATCCGAATTTATTTTCAGAATTACAACCTTCTGAATGGATAATAAAATTAAATTGAGTAGGATACGCAAACATTTTTTATGCGGTCATATTTTATAATAAATATAATAGTAAAAGTTAAATTTTATCGAGATGGTTTGTATGTTCGTAACAATCAATTGCTTAAATAAATGTTTGTTACTAAAAATAATAATTAAACGAATAAGGAAAACTCTATTTAATTAGTTTTAGCAATTATTAAGGTTGCCAGCTATACAAATGTACAGAGCAGGATTGATTGTGGAGAGACCTAAGACCATTCTCCAGTGGTTTAAGTAGCTGATGATGTTGGAGTTTTCACATTTTTTTTTCTCTTAAAATAATTTTAATCTTTACAACTAACAGCATTGACAAAGCCTCACGAATAATCAATGACTCGTCTAATTAATTGGTTCTGTGTAAATGAATAAACTGTTATAGTCGTCATTATTGACCGCATATTTTACTAAATCATCCACTCAGAAATGTATATTCAGTAGCACAATTTTATTACAGAACACGCCCATTCTTAGTACACAAAGCTGTCTGCATGGAATCATAACGACAGTAACAGGACGACAATAACACTGATTTACTGATTTACTTACAAAGGTTACTGTTTTATAAAACTGATTTTGGATGGTTACACAAAAATAAAATTTTAATACACTATCGAATACACGTCGTTTTAAAACCAACCCTGCGATACCATATTACTCCACACGATTCGAAATGAAATTAATTTCCGGGCTAAACCCTATAAATATACCTATCACATTTATCATCCAGTTTTATAATCAAAGATAATTACAAAGATTAGAAAAATAAAAAATTGGTTTTCTTTATTATTATGAAATTTTATTGCATAATATACGATTAAGGCGGATTTGTAGTGTAAGTTTGGATCTATTTATGATTTGTTGTCATTCGTTCATTCAATTTTTGTATCGATCACATTGTTGTTAAAGGAAGCATAAACAGGATTTTATGTGCGAAAAGGTAAATAACGAGCAAGAGACTACACACATCCTGAATGATAAATAGGATATACATGAGATAGGTCAATAATAATTACTGCGTGGGAGTTACTATTGACAACATACATTTGGATAACAAGTTTCTTCCTTAAACCATATATTTTTTTAAACAAATGCAGCAAAATTTATCTCAAATTTTTCTTATTTTCTCTTACATTTTCGTTAATAACCGCGATTCAAAAAAAAAAGTGTAAAACAATACACTGCGAGAGTAAATGCTTTCGTTACTAATTTTACATTTAAATTTATATTTGTAAATGGATAATGAATAATATCGTTTTATATGATATCGTTTTATCGTTTTGCTCGACGCCTACGATGCAGATTCCTTAAATATAGAGATTCTTATACTCATAAAATTTTATTTCCACAGTAAGCCGTATGAATACGTGCACTACATTGGTGAGAAATCTAAACAAAGTAGTCATGTTCATAAATTTTTCTTCTCTTCAGGAAACCATACCTTTGAATGCGCAGAGTTTTCTTTTTCTGGGTTTTTCTTTTGTAGAGGGATCTATTTTTGCAAATTGTTGTTTGAAACAAAAATGTTTTCAGCTTTATGTTACAGAAGTTTTTTTTTTAATTTAACCAAGTTTAACTAAGCTCTTCATACCATCTTTAGCACTGTTTATAGTTCTTCTATGGCTATTGCAATATCAAAAATTTTAAAAACATATTGATAGATTTTTTAAATTATTATTGTCGAGCTTTGCATTTCGACATAAGTCTCTTCAACACATATAATTGTTCAAGTTTTTCCAGTTGACCTGTACAATTAGAAAAAAATCCTTCAGTAGACCTACAAAATATTTCTTAACCGTGTCTTTTACTGCTTTTGCAAAAGCAAGATTTTCCTATGAGATCATTTTTGAAGTTTCTGAATAAAAGAAAGTCTGACGAAGCTAAATCAGGCGGATATCTCAACTCTCCAAATTCACAATAATCCCATAATCACTTAAAATCGACAATGTTGTGCAATGATATGGGGTTTTGATCTGCTTTGGGCCTTTCTTTTAATAGTGGAAGGTTTTTATGTATATATCGCATGAATTTCATTTTAAAACAAGACGATCTCGTACAAAGCAATCATTTTTCCATAAACGATTTTTGGCCTGTTACTCTCTTTTGTAAGAACTTAATTACGCTGAGATCTTCAAGCTTCATAAAATTCCCAAAATTCCCTTATATCTCACAATTTAGACATAACATATTTCTAAATAATGCAGCTACTTTTTNNTATATAAAATATTTTTCTAGTAAATAAATAACAGTCTACTAAAATATGTTTTTCATGTTTTTGCTATTACTTATGTCAAAATGAAACACATACGTAATTAAAGGAGAAGTCAGAACTTTCACCAGCATCAGTTGAATTTAACAAACCTATTCACACTTCATTTCTGAGATTTTTCAAATTTTCGCTATTTTAATTTTGTCTCACACTGAAATTATGTGTATATGTACATCTTTTCACAAGAAACACATCTAAATAATTTCTATTGAATTTCAAGAGAAATATTTCTCTGTTACGGTTCTGCATTTTGTTAAAAAGTAAAAGAATTCTTAATGATAACATCTCACTGTTTTTTAGCAAAATGCTACATAAGATTTTAAAAACAAAAACTTTTAGTTTTCTTTTTGGTAAATAACGCCCTTTTTAGCTGCACAGAAGAAATCATTCAGTATTTGCTTTAACTGACTACATCTACAAGTCCAACATAAACTAAACTAATTCTGTTAAAAAGGTTTTTAACTTCTATATAAATTTAATAAATAATGTTAACGTATGAGCAAGCATTCTAATCTAATAACATTCTTTTTCAGTTTTGTTATATTTTTTATATAAAACGTGTATCTGGCAGAACTGAAGATCTTAAAAAACAATGGATAACGTTAAAAACATTAATTAATTAATTAATTAATTAAATGAGACTTTTCGAGAATTCGAGATAGTTTTAAAATGAAAATTCTATATACTGTATAATTTTAAAGATAATTTCGTTTCTTCAAAAAATGAAAAAATTCGATTCAAAATTATGCAATCAAGTTAAAAACGATTGTAAAAAAAGGTCGCTTTCATTTAATCGATGGAACCAGAGTTGAATTGATTTTATCTATCCCATATCTATTACATCCACACAAAATTTATCGAACATCGATTACCTCCGTTGACAGTTTACATATTTCTAGAAAAAATATTCACAAATACAGCAACACGTTAACAAATTCAAACGCACAAAAAATTTTCAACTCTGATGAATAAAAAAATTTAAAACGTAATACTTCAAAAAATGTATGAAGAGTTCTTAATTACATTTTTTTTATTATAACGTTTATAAAATCGATTTGTATCATCAAATTTCCCTCTAAAACAGTTAAACCACTTATCTTGGCACAACCTGTATGTTAATTAAATTACCATTATCATCACTCGGGTAAATTAAAAGTGCATAAACGCTGTTGTTACGCGGTTTCTATCCAATTACATAGTAGTTAAAGCATTCTGGTGTACATTTAATTTAGACAGAAATGGTCTCCGCAGCAACGGTCTCACCTAAAATGTCTAAATTAAATTTAAGATTTTTTATCACGAACCAGTCGAGATATTGTTTGTGTCATAATTGGAGCCGTTTGGATGAAAAGTTGAAAGGAATACTTTTAAGGTTCTTTTCATCATTTCCCTTTGTTCTAATCCGTTATTCTTTATCAGTATATGTGGGTGGGCCATTACAACACTGTACCAAATAATTTTTTAATTGTCACATTTTCACAATAAAAATCAATATGTTTTATGTTTTGTTACAATTACAAACTTGACTTCACATTTTATGTTACATTCAATTATTAAAAAAACTAATGCCACTCTTCCTACTGTTTTGTTTTTGTACAGGAAGTTTTTGAAGTGTAGGATCAGAATAAAACATCATCTATGGTTAAAGTTTGTTCAGTCATTTTAACTCTCTCCAATAAATGAAAAAAAAAAGAATTAAATAGTAGTTCAACAAATTTCATCATAATTATTCTTTTCTTGTACGATAAATTGATTGTACCGACCGTTGCGACATTTATATTGTTTGTTCGATATCATACATGAATTTTTCATTATGAATTTTTATTTTATCCTTGTGTTTCAAAACCATTACATGTAAACCTGATTTTAACTCCGAGTATGAAGTTTTGTAGGTACAGCATACTGCTTTAATACACATTTTCTTAAAGTTAATTTTTTTAAATTACACTCTGAAATAATATAAAGAAAGTAATGACATTTTCAATGAATATTTCGTTTTCTTATTATTCTTCGTTTAAAAAAATGTTGATACATAAAACTTATTAAAACCATAAGATTTATTAAAATCAAACTCACTTTCACTGTATTTATTCAACATGTAGCAGCTGCATAGTAAGAACAAAGAACCACAATGAAATTATTGATTCGGTAACGTAAAATTTAGTGCGTGGGTAGGTATGACGTCATTCGTCTCGGCGAAGGCGAAACAGAATATGTCGTCATTGTATGGGCTCACAAATTCATTAAATAAACCATGTCAATAACAACAGTCCTTAATTTTACTATAAAAATCATAAAAATTGGCTGTTATGTGCATAATTTTGCAATGCTTTTTGGTAATGATGTCAATTTTTTTCAAACAATACTACCACAGCCCTATTTGCATGGGGCCATAAAATTTTTGATCACACTTTGTAAATAATGAGTGAGGGAATTTTTATTGAAAACATAAATCTTTTGGTTTCTACTTGAAATAATCATTGTAATAAGTTTCCTCTCTGCGAGATGCTTATCGGACAAAAAAAATTGCATTTAACTTGTAAACAGTCAAATAGAAAAACTGTGTCTGGATAAGATCTAGTGAGGGCGGAAAATTTTTCATTTGAGGAACTGTTTCCTGTTTTATGTGGCAACTGTTCTTCGCGTGTTTTGATCTTAAACTTTTGAAGCTTATTTCCAGGAAATTTCCATACCAAATTTAACTCACAAAAAAAAAAGAAAGAAAGTCTGATACGGAGGGGTACAAGACCTTGTTAAAGGAACATTGACTCTTTCATAACTAAGATAAAGTGTGCTCTTACAGTTTCCGCTGAAGTATGCGACACGGTGTTTTATGATTTCCTCCAACAACATTTTATTTCGATGTAATGGACGCTTTAAAGTGGGAATTAGGAATTAGAAAGTCACATAAATTCGATAATTCACATGCAACAATGCACTCGGAAAAGGCAAACAGCAAAAGTGTTTAAATTTATTTTTGCAGAAGTGTTAACAACACACCTTCACGCGATTGGCTTACATTACACAGTAACAGGCATCTCCATTCATCCTTTTTAATTTCAGATTCTATTTACCCACTTACTTTTCAGTAAATAAAAGGTATTGGATGTATACCATCGTATTCAATCGATAACGAAATTCCTCCGAACAAGTATTTATGTACATTTTTTACATTTTTAGCATTAAGAATTAGAATTTCAATTCATTCGTCTACAAAATGGCATTAAACCAATTTATTACATTTGCTAACATTAAGGGAAAATAATAGCATTTAAACGCATTTAAGTCGAAATTGCCAACAAACAAATTAAAATGAAACACNNAATAACTAATAAAGTTACTTTCACCTATAATAAATAAATAACTAATTTTTTTTTAGAAAATTACATTAAAACTAAACGAAAAATTTCGTCTATTATTTAGAAATTATGTTTGCACCATTTAGTTTTATATTTTTATTCTACTATACAGACTCGTAAGTGGTCAAAAATCTAACAGTATTCCAAGCACTTTGATATCAAATAAAGTACCGTTTATGTTGGCGCCTCTTACGTAAAACAGTATTCTAGTATAGAGTTTTCAATTTCTGAAACATTATGTAGACAACATCCTTCATGTAAAATTCAATTCAATGGCAACTTCTTAAATTGGTGAATTTTGCATGATCTCGAAAAATATCTGGAAGACAAAAGAGTGTCTGTAGTTGTTACCGCCTTGCCGCTGCTTCTGCAATTTATGAGCAAAGAAAAATAATTGCATGATTGATGATACGTCACATTAATGTTTTATTTTTAAGAACGTGATTTAAAACAGAGCATATTGAATTTTTGATAATAATTTATACAATTTCTGAATGTTATAACTGAAAATCATTCCAAGTTAATGAAGGTGTCATTGCACGTGATTGATTGATTCCCATTTTTTTGCGATTTCCCTGAAAGTTTGCGAGGATTAACTTCAATCATTACTTGTAGCTCATCATCATTGACTTTCTAACAAGTTTACAGCAATTAATGGTAAAAGATCTGACGTTAAAAACCTCCAGAAGAAAATTCGTAGATGTTGTATAACTATTTCTTTACGTTTCAATCTCCTGATGAAGTAGGTATTTATATAGTATAAATATTATTTTTGACTTCTAATCAAAAGATCTAAAATATTGTATAAAAAATAATGTGAACAACAATTAATTATAGCGTTTTAATAATAAACGTTTAATAATTAATTCAATCCTTTTACTGCTTAATAATTCATTGATACTGTTCTTTTATTATTGTGAAAAAAAATCTGCATTGCTTTTAAACAAGTGACTGAGGAGCTAGAAACATGATAAATAAGTAACAACAATAATTAATTTTGTTAAAACTAAACAAATATTTTTTTGTAAAGAAGTTAATACTGTGTTATTTCTTAAAATATGATATATACATTCAAGATTGACATTTTCTTTTGGATACATTTGCTTTTTGTTACACGCAAGGTTATCATTCGATGACTTTCAGAGCAAAAACAAATAAAAGGCTTTGATATCTTGTGCTGAACTTGAGTCATTTTCGTAGTCAAAAAACTTTCATCTGAAGAACAAGTTAACCATTAAAAAGTCAAATTCTTATATATCA
This sequence comes from Asbolus verrucosus, assembly GCA_004193795.1. Taxonomy (NCBI): domain Eukaryota; kingdom Metazoa; phylum Arthropoda; class Insecta; order Coleoptera; family Tenebrionidae; genus Asbolus; species Asbolus verrucosus. The sequence continues at coordinate 12,353 of QDEB01134606.1, read as the reverse complement.
TTTTGGAAAAACCGATAAGTACTGCAAATTTTTAAATAATATATATTTGTACAATTTTATTTTTATTTTTGTAGTATCATCAAAAC
>QDEB01134606.1:1792-12222 GCA_004193795.1 Asbolus verrucosus | reverse complement strand
ATTATATATACTTTAATAATAAAACTATACTATGCTTAAGCCATCTATCGTTTACTTACCAAAGAAGACAGGACCCTGTAATTATAAAAAAGTCACTTTTCGAACATTGTCAGTAAGCCTAATTGAAATCCTTTAATTTAGCGACATTTTTCAAAGAACAAATTGTTTTAGGTAGTAGACAGTCAAATATCATACTTATTTTATATTATGTTGCTAATTATTTTAATAATAAAATAAAACAAAATTGTTTGAAAAATTAAATTTTTAACAAATAACTCCATTATTAAAAATATATACAAAATAATTAATCAATAATCACATATATTAAAAAATAATTTTAAAATAACGAATAACATTTTTGAAGAAAGAAAGCTGTAATAGATATATTTTGGTGTGATGGCGCCACTACACGGCAAAGGAAACATGGTAAAAACGTATCAAAAGCAGATTTCTACTTTTTTTATTTAAGTGTATAAACACTTCTAAAATTATCTTTAAGTTTTATAAACTGCGACTTTAAATGATTCCATTATAATCATAACATTTCATGGCAATTTATTATAAAACAATAAGTATAAAATGATAGAAATGTATATTATATTAAGAGGTTCAAAGGAGCCCGAAGAATGTTATTTTAACAATATTACAACAAAATGATGTACATCTACTGTAGGCAAAGCTCCATGATTTCTTTAACAAAATTATAATGAATAAAACTCAAACCCAGCGCCTCCACCATTATTGCTTTTGTATAAATCAATTGTTCCCTGGTTACGAAATGTTCTCAGTTGACACAAAATTTCCAGTGTCGATTTACACGTTTACCTGTCATTTTTTTAAATTTTATGATAAAAAAATTTATTCTTTTACGCTGAGTAAAAATGTGATACATTTTTTAATTTTTACTTTTGTTCTCAGGAATGTCCAGGAAGGCTTTTCTAGTACAAGTAGAACTAGATATACAAGCTGTAAGTGATGTACCAATAACCTACTTTTCGTCAGTATATCTTTTTAAGGTAACATGTCCTGGTGTTTGGTTGTGTTCAAACGGTAAAGTTGCTCTTCAAATTTACATGTTAGATTCATGTGTTCAAACTGGTAGCTACAAACCAAATTTTCCAATTCAGTGTAACGAAACTTTTGTCTTTTATAAAACGTTTTACTCCAAACATCAACTTATAGAACTAGAAAAAGAATTACGTAAGTTGATGGTATAAATATGTTTTTTTTCTCAATACACTTTTTAGATGACCAATGGGTGTACATCGAATTAGTTCAATGGCAAAGTTGCGAAATCGGTCACGTTTTAGCCACATTCCAGACCACTTTGGATGAACTTTTATATCCCTCTACAGTTAGCGGATCGATAGCAGGCGTCGATTTGGACTTACTAATGGAACCATCAAAAACATTTCCTGTAAAAATGATCAGAAACTGCTGTTTCATGCTTTATCCTTTTCATTGTCTCTCCAGGGAACAATCGCTCCGAAAGTGGAAGTTAGTACAAAAACCACAATCGAAGAGACTCTGTGTGTTTGCAAAAAACCAAGTTCAAGTACAGTTATAGTAAATCCAAAAGTTTTAATGTCATCTCAATGTAAACCCCGAAGAAATGCGTGTAGAAAAGTCTGCCATTCTATAGAATATAGTAAAAGGTTTTTTTTTTTGGTTAATAATTTTTATCTTATTTACTTTCTTCTCAAATGTTTAGGAAAAGGCACCATTTTAAGCCAATGAAAAGCAAACCTCCATTTCGTTACCGTAGAGCAGAAGATGATTTAATTTTACGTAAACCTCAACACAGTCGGGAACCTTATAACAATTATTGTAGGTTGGTTATTAAATAGATTCAATTAGAATCAATTTGTAATCATCTTAACAGTTGTAGACAGTCTAGAAGTGTAGAAAGAAGAAACGTTAATTCTTTAAGACGGCGAAAGCCAGATTTAGGCGAGTGTCCTTGTACAGGTCGGTTGTATGAAAAATTACGAAAGGATGTATCAATACCTCCTTTTTTTCAGTTAAAATGTGTTCTTGTGGTAGTGGACATAGAGAAAATTTCTGTCCGGTTTGTGCTAAGTACAAAGGCTACTTCAGTGTAACTCCTGCCGTAACTTACTCGACAGAATTGCAACAAAAAGTAATCGGTTAAAAATGTTATTTTTTGAAAAATTTGATCTTCAATTTTAGGATAAAATCGAAGATAAAACTGAAACTCCTCTCCGAACAACACTCTTTGATTCTGACAAAAATTGTTACAGACATTCAAAAACTAATCGCTGTCCTTGTTGTCGCCCAGTAGCTTTTGCTGCAGCTGAAGGTAAATCAGAAGCGACAATTGAAATCAGTCCTTCCGATACCGAAGATGAGAAAAAGAGAGTTTGTTTCTGTAACACCGAACGAAAACCAAGTTTGGCTGAAAGGCTACATGCAAAACTTACGAAAACGCTTAGTACAATACCGAAGTCAATAGAATGGCCCTGTTATGATGTTAACGATGACGAGTGAGTATATTGAATTAATCACTCAATATGTTCTTTTAAATTTTGATCGTCAATGGTAATCAATATAAGTTTTTTTACATCTGGTGAGTTATGTTAATCGAAAAATATTTTTACATAGAAGATCATTGTTTATTTTACAATAATCAGGTTAGAATAAATATTCCAATTTTTTTATTTCACACAAAGGCTATTGTAAAAAATAAGAAAAAAATAATATAATATACAATTTATCAAGAAAAAATAAGGCGAAGAAAATGCCACAATTTTATGAATATTTATAACTTAAAACGAAATTTTATTAGCAGATTTTTTTTGTGTCGCTTTTGGTGATTTTATCTAAAATATTTTATTTGATACTCTTTGATGTGCGTGTATTGTAATACTTTACGAAACAAATTTCTTGGCAGTGTTTAAAAAATGAAACAACAATTAACTTTTGCTGGTTGCTGCTTTTATAAAATTTGATTGAACGAATTTAGCAAGTAATTAACCCGGAAATTATAAAGTACAACGATATGAAACTGATAATGTTCATTAAATACAGAATATTAAATTGAATTTGGTTTATTTACCTTATATACTGTCGTGGAAAATTGATTGGTTCCAAAATTGCCAACATAAATATATAAATATATAAATTAGAAGTTATACATTGAATATTTTTCCACCTGGAAGAAAAAATATATATCATTTTATAAAACATTCCAAGTTCTTTAAAACGGTGTCAGTACAAATCTTGGTAATAATTTTCATTGAGTCGAACTTTTCCACAAGTTAATATCAAAAATAATTATTATCAGACTAAATAAAAATTTAATATTATGTAGCATATCCTTTAGCACTTATCATTACTCGACAATACTGTCAAGCAGTGATAAATGCTAAAAAATACACTACAAAATACTAAATTTTTTAAATATGAAAATATATGTTTTTTGATATATATAGGAAAAGACGCAATTAAAATTATTGCCAACATTTTGTATTAACATTGTTTTAAAAAACTTCAAGTGTTCTTCAAGATATATATTTTTTTCTTCTAGCTAGAAACAATATTCAAAAATGGTCTTTATGTACTATTAACAATTTTGGGACTAGTCAATTGTTCACGATTGTGTATGCTAAACCGATTTTCATTTCATTTCATTTCAAATTTTGTCAAAGCAGGCTGAATCACAGTTTAGGGATGTCTTACATATAAAAAATGTAAAATCGGTTATATTCGTGATTAACAAAAATTTTTTGCAATTTACCTTTTGTTTTTTAGGTGTGATTGTTGTGAATGTCCACGTCAATCACGAGCAGAACTTTATCGCGATCTTCAAAAATTCTATGGAGATTTATACGAAAAAACGCGTTCCAATGTCTTATGTGTACCTGATTGTTCAGGATATAAATAAATATACATTACGTTTAAAATTACGTTTTCTTTGTTATGTAGTTAAATTTAGAATAAACTTTAAAAAAACGTTTTCATTGTTGTGGTTATTTACTTATATCAAAATCCCAAAGTACATATTCTCTTGTTACTAATTTGTTTTTTACTTGCTATTATACAAAAAAATTTATTTTATGATTTTTTAATTAAATTTTGTTTTAATAAGTAAATTTATTAACAACTGTTATAAGAAAATTTGTAATTTTTGTTAAATTACGTACCTTTTTAATGTTTGTTTTACCCTGTTACCCAATAGCGGTTTATCACTACCTATCAATGAACCACAGTCCTCATACTACATTATCAACATGATTAATGTGACATCAAAATTATGACAATCCTGGATTCTAACTCCTGTTTATAAAAGTCGTATAGTTATGTTCCATTAGCCAAATTAATCATTAAATGTAAATCAACTAATAATAAACGATAATAGGTTAGTTATTACAATATGTGTAACAAATTTTTGTAACGAATAAAAGAAGAACTTATAGCCAAGATTAAAAAAATATATTTTGCTTCATTCATTCAATAATGTTGACTTTAAATTATCCATAGTTCAGTTTATGGATTAATTATAATATAGAATTGCTTAGTTTGAACAAGTTAGCTAAAATGAAATTACATTTATTTCAGATATTATTGTTATTATTTATTAATTAAAATAACTTTAATTAAATAAAAAACTTTCTTGCTGATAAGGGTTCCCGAAGGTTCCTTTTCTCTTCATTTTTTGTTTAGTCTACTATTTAATGCATAGTATTTCGAACAAAACACCTAACAAAACACTTAATTCTAAAAAGTAACACTGTTACAAAAAAAAATATGCAAATAATAAATTTTATGTGGAATATATTGACACACATTTTTAGAGATATTTTGAGCATAATTAATTTAAAATAACTTTAAAATAAGTTCAAAATTATATTATTGATCTTCAAAATTTTGGAGCAATGACTTTGTTCTGGGATTTTTTTACTTTTTAAATATTGTAACTGAATCTGGCTTTATGTGAATAATGAATCTTAACTTTTCGACCTGATTCTACCATTGTTCAATTTACTTTAAAATAAGATTTACACAAACCACTTACGTTGACTATATAGGCGCGTAGGAACTTTATTTTTGGTTATAAAGGTGTTCGAAAATGAACGTATAAGATTTCGGAAATTGGTAAAACAACGTTGTTCTAAATATGTTTTTAATAAATGAAGGCTTCGTTCTTTTAGTTGTCAAGTTTGAATTGAAAGCGACAAGTTCAAGATCTTTTTTAATTACCTTGAATAATAACTGGTTTTTTTGGAAGTGTTTTTGAAGTGTTTGGAAGTTTTTTTGAAAATGTTTTTTTAACGTTAAAAAAACTATTTTCCTACTCCCCTTCGTTTCTAGTTCGAAAACAATTTTTTAACAATTTGTTAACAACTTTATTATTAACAAGACTATAACGTTTTCCATAATTTGAAGTAAAGATCCATTTTAGTCTTCTTTTCGTAAGACTACAGAATAGTCTCTTAGCTCACCAACCCCTATATGCCTTACTTCATAATATTAGAAAGGAAACAGAATAAGTACAACTGTAATATAGATGAGTAAATACATAAATAAGTTTTGTTGAAAATCAAAAATTAAAATAATTATTTCAAACACTTTTAAAGTTATTTGATTTTTTTTTAAATTGAACATAATAAATAGATAGTCTTCTATAACCTTGGCATTATTAAGTGCTCAACAATTACAAAATGAAGAGAATGTGCGGAAGCTTTTATTATTGATTCTCTAAGGCAATGACTAACCATAGATAGATTGGTCTAATTATTAAAATTACTATTTTTAATTAGAGAAATTAAAGATTATATCTTAGTTATACCGCTAAACGTTGAAGATTCAAATCCCAGCTGTTGTATTACAAATTAAAACACACCTAAAAATTATAAACAATGAAATGATGTCTCTTGAGGTATAACCGTAACTAAATTATCAAAATTATTACTATTTACTAAATTAAAAACTGAAAAAAAGAGTTATTTTATGGTAATTTATACAACATTTTTCATTTTAGGATGCTTTCAACGTATCATTGTTAATGAATATTGATAAAAAATTAACAAAGGTAGGGTTTTCTGCTTGATTACAAAACACACAACAGGAAGTTAAAGTTATTTCGCTTTTAGGGTTATACAGTTTTAATTTAATTTAATTTTAATTTCTAATGTAATTTATATACTTGCATGCAAATGGTTTAATGACTTGTTTGATTTGATGCGCTGGTTAAGACTGTGCGTATTGTTGGTTGCCTGCACTTCAAGAGGACAAAATTTGGTATTTTATTAATGTTCATTACCAAAATAAGTTACGGAATGTGGTACAATCAAATTCAAATGTATCTCTCTTTACCCCGCACCATTCAAAACACAATCATAGTGCTGGAAAATACGTACATAATACCGATGGAATTATACCAGAAAAACAAATGCAAATTGTTTTGATGCTTCAACCGCTAGAGGTAATTTCCAAATGGTCAAGCGCTCCAAAAAAGTTTTTTAAATGTAATTAATGAGTGTTAATAGACCAGCGTAGCCTTGGTTTTGTCCTATTTTTCCACAGTCAATAATGGGTGTCAAAGTACATCACTGATCAGTCTCGTTTTACTGGTTTTAAATATGAATAAGCAATTAGAATAATTTATTTCTTGGAATTAAATGATTACATCAAATGAGGTAAGGTGATTAAATAAGGAAATGCGACATTTAGCCCGTGAAAAATAACGATCGCTGAATTGCTGAATAAACTTTCTTGTGCAAATTGCACATGAAAACAGGCAACGGATATATTTGTGTGGAGGTGTTAAGGTCATCGCAATATTGATTGCGAAGGTGGCGGCATAGTTTTCAGCAAAAGGCCAAAGCGTTATCATGCAAACGATCAATTCGGAATGACGGGCCTGCAATGACGTCATTGCTAATCGCAAAATATCTCGTTTTTGTTGAGCCGTCACCCACCTACGCTTTAATTCGAAAGTCGCGGAAGACAATGATGAAAGTGGACGTACGTAACATTAAAACGGCACAAGACGATTTCGCACGAGATGGAAAGTAAACGTGCAGCGTAACTTGATTGAAAACAAAGTTTGTCGGGTGGCTTCATCAATGAAATGACGTAATTTGCAGCCGATTGGCCGTCGGAGGGGAGCCCACGTGATCGGCCGCCAATCGACGAGCTCGTTTAGTGTCGATTTTCACCCGCACGCCCTCGCACAATAAACCTGAGAAACGGCAACAGTGCACCCGACCATTCTGAGTTTCACCAGTGGTGTGGTCGCACGTTTAGTTTCGTGCACCTTTATTTAGTTGTAGTTTTGACATAAGAACCGTGTTTTGTGTTCACAAATGATTTTGTTTGTGTATTCGTAGTATTAGTCTGTGGTTCAACACACACTTTTTGAGTTGTAAGTGAGTTGTTTCCGTAAATTAAAATGCCTACTACACCAGAATGCGACTACGACATCGTCTCGAACGAGGGGCTGCTTTCGCTGCTGCGGAGCGAATCCAAGAAAATCGTGATTTTGGACTGTCGGAGTTCCATCGAATACGGAGAGTGTCACATACGAGAAGCCGTGAATTTTTCCATACCTTCGATAATGTTGCGTCGCCTCGCCGCGGGCAAAATCGACTTGGCGTCCACCATCAAGTGCAGAGAACTGAAGCAGAAGATCTGCAGCACCTACAAGGAGAATCTCTTCGTTCTGTACAACGATTTGTCCGGGGTTCAACAACATCAAACCGACTCCGTGCTCAACGTTTTATTGCGAAGGCTGACGCAAGATGGTTGCCGTGTCGTTTGTCTTAAAGGTTAGTATTGTTTTTGTGTTTATAAGCACGTTTAATGTGGCAAATCATGCATTCAGACGCCTCGTTTTGCCAACGTTGTTGTTATGATCCTCTCAAAGACCGTTTCGTTTGAATGCGGATCAGTGTGGGCGTCGGTAACACGTTTGTTTCCATTGTTTTGATCCACAGGTATAGTTGATCAACAAAGTCGTCGCCATGTTGCCGCTGTTCGCATGCGTGACCCGTTCAAATTGCATTTAACTCATTGAATATTTTTATAATTAGGTTCGGAATGAATTATGTGAGACCAGGTTTTGATTTCATTCATTATTTCACGAGAACGCGATTGTCTGTCTCCTCGTGCGAACTCTTACCGTACTTGTTACAATTGTACGAAATTACGAACAAATGCCGGGAAGATTGCCCGTTCCAGAAGAGAATCTACCCACATCAGAATAATTGTTTTAATGCTACCAATGGAAATAAAATGATGTACCGGAAGTACAGCCGTAGCGGACGTAAGTTACATCCGTCCTTATACAGTCAACAGAAAAGCTGGAAAAAGGTCAACCATGAAAAATTCGAAACGAGCTGCGGTATTTTTTATACCTACATCATACGCACAACGGAATCGTTTTAGAGAGTGGGTATGGCCCTTTACACATCACTCGGAAGTATCACATAGTAGATCATTTAACAGCCCCGGTGACAGAATACACAGATCTAACTCTTAAAAAAAATTACATAATTAATAAGCATTATAGCTCGAAAATAGTCCGATATTACGAAAACGTTTTTATTTTATAAAATAATACAACCAACTACTCACTATATAGTTCTGAAACAATAATGTTAATTTACGTTAATACTACCTTTCATATACCCCGTATTGAGGTAAATTAAGGGTGTTTTGCTGGGTCACTACTACAACAAAATCCAATAATCAAACATTCCGCATATGGTGTACATTCTTTCTGATGTTTCAGATGATTTTTTTTATGAAAATAAAATGTGCAGTCATCAACATACCGAATGACCAACAAAAATCGTTGCCATAGATGCGTCTGTTGACGAACGTTACCACGTTCTCAATAGATTTAAATGAGCATTAGCGACCTACAGGCTTCCTTTAATGAAAAATTATTTTGATTATATCTGCGTAATTAAAATTTTAGAGACCATTTGACTGTAAATCTGTGTAGGATGTCTTTTGCCTTATATTTGGCTGTATGTTTCATGTTTTAAAAATACGATTTTCTGAGCAATTTGACTTGTTGTATGTTTAGGATCAGGATAAAATTGATACTTATAAACCAGTATTTTTTCTGAATAATTTAATTTTTCATACAAGTGCATATCAGTGTAAAATAATAATATAAATAAAAATTAATCAGTTTTCGATTGACGTAGATAATGATTAAAAATATATTATTTTTTCTCTATAGATTTTATTTGACCGTATATTGGCTTTTAAATTTTACAAAAAGAAAACCGACCGTATCAATAAAAGCCTTAAATAGTGCTTTATAATGAGCTGCCCATGTTACATTTGAAAAAAAAAAGTTTTTATTTAAAAGGGAATATCTCAGAATTTGCAGATTTTTTTTGTAGTTATAACAAACTTAATTGAAAATAAAATCTTTTGAAAAAAATAGAAAATTTTTAAAATGGTGCTTTATCGGTATGACTGAACTTTGAATTTTACTCATAATCAGATTCCAGATGCATAAAAATGTGTAGATGTTTTAAAAGGTAAGAGTATTGCCTATGAAACTGAGTGTATTACGACACTGGGAGTGAACCAGATCTGAGAAACACCAGTATATTTAATTATAAACAAAATTTTAAAAAATTGAGATGATGAATTCAAAATATTGCGTGAGGTATAAATGAAAATGAAATTTACTATCGTCGATAAACGACTTTTTCAGATGTTGATCATGCTTCCTGTTATGAATGTGTTCTTGACAGAACTTTTTGTTACTCAGATATTAAAAAAATTTAAATCGTATTTTGCTGGTCATCCTAAAATTAATTGATTAAATATAGTTGTGTAACTTAAATAAGAATTTATTTTTGTTGTAACGTGATCTTTTATTCATACAATTATGTAAGTGTATAAAAACAGTTGTAATGAGTAATGTTCGCAATGTTTTTCTTAGAAGAGAGTTAATAGAACACACTTCACTTGTTTGTTGTGGCTTATAATTTCAGTAGTGTGAAACAGAAAATACTCCAGCTGTTAAACAGCAAACTATATTTATAATGAAACCTTCGTTTTCTAAGATTACCGGAAACTCTCATGGTCTGGAAAATGGAAACACTAAATTGTGATCGGCGCTTGAAGATAACGATATAAATAATAGGTAGATGTTCATAATTTTATTTGATAGACATAACCGACAGGTATCTCTTAGATATTGCTATGTCAAATTCACACAACCTCATACAGACCTACAACACAAAAACTGACAAATATTTACAATTTTCTGTTGGGATTGAAAATGTATATGTATATAGTACCCAAATATCTAATCCGTATCCTGAACACCTTAAATTTAATAATTGTAGAAATTCAAAAGGCGATATTATTATGCTCTGTCATATGGTCAGAAAATGTCTTAACATTGATCACACATTGTACTACGTCAAAATGATAAT
>QDEB01134456.1:0-12399 GCA_004193795.1 Asbolus verrucosus | reverse complement strand
GAACATTGAAGCATTGAAGCCGATTTTGAACTAATATTATTGTTTGTGAATATGAGAATAAATGAAACTGATCACCATGAATCCAAACATAATCTAATCTAAACGATGAAGTTTACCACCAAATTAACATAAGTGATGAAACAAGCATGAGAACTTTTGGAAGGTAAATAAATATATTCAAATGCTCGGTCAGTTAGTTGTGTTATTTAACCAACCGTTCAGCTTTTATGTAATGAGATTACAGCAGCGGTTAATTATTATTAATTAATCTGTTAATGTAGGTTTATGGGTTAGATATGGTCGAATTCTGTAAAGTCGACTTCACATAATCGCCACCGAAATCTTGAAATAAGTATAATATATAATCTAAAATGTTGACATTCACAAATTAGTGAACTGCAGCTTATAAAAGAACCGTTTTTGATTTTTCAACATTTCGGTTTGCCAATGTCGACGTTTTGGTTAATTGATTGTCAACGCATATAGAGTAGAATCGTTGTTATTAGATCGATTATACAAGGTCCTCATTTTTGCACGTCCTTGCAATTATTTAAATTTTATAAAGCAGTTTTTGGATATTTTAATCATCTTATGTCGATCAAAAATTTGTTTTTTTAATTGGCACCCTATGTGTATTTTTAACTTAATGACACATCTTATGATCTTTGAGACTGTGTAATTTATATTACTTTTATCTTTGTGGTTTTTAATGACGTTTGTTTTAGTCAAATTAATGTACCAAACAGCTGAGGAGTTATTTATTCAAATCATGAAGGCCTTGTGATACAAGGTAGAAAACAACGACAACAAATATTGTTACACCATTTCCACTGATAAAACAAACTTTTTTAAATAGTTTAATTACTTCTTGAAAATTGCAGTCCTCAGACAGATATTGTTCTACTTTTCTGATATTTGCTTAAAGTGTTCATAGGAGGAAGTCAATTTTATCAATGAAAACATCTCGTTTAAATTTTATATTTTACCTATGTAATTCAAGTTGTTGCTCTTATAAATTATCTGAACTGATGCCGGTGTTACAGGGTAAACTAATTTTGTTGAATTAAAATGAGGTTTTCTGCCTGTTTGTCACAAGAATTTTATGATTCATGGTGAGATAAGTCCACTATCTGTACATTAATTTGGAAGAAGTCATTAAAATTTGCAGACATAATACAGTAATATGAAAATTTGAAAAAACATTACTCACAACTACTGAAATGATGCGATGATATTTTCATGGTAAATTGTGACTATTAAACTATTAAAAAATTCTTTTTGAATATTCAAATGATGAAATTCAAAGAAGAAGGACCTTGTATACAGTTGAAGTTTTGGATCCGGCTTTAACAATGAGAATTGAAAAATTTACAATATTGCAATTATGAGAAAACATCTTCGATATCAGAATTATAGATAAATCAGAAACGTTTCTTTCGACAGTGTAGAAAATTTAAAAATAAACTAAAAAACAGGACTTTGCTGTGATAGGCTAAACAAATAATGTTCAACTGATAAATATTTTGAATCTAAAAATTTGTATTTAAAAAGAGAAAAGGAATCACTCGATAATGCTTACAAATTTAAAAAGTAAACATGTTAGTAAAACAAAGTATTGCAAAGGAAGTACGAAATGTAGAAACAGTAGTAGAAACAGAGTAGAAACAGTACTCCAACTCAGTGCTTTTCGTTAAAATTACTTTAGTCTAAGTGTGGTCAAAATACAGTTCATAACTAAGGAAGAGTTAAATTTTGAGAAGGAAAAAAATACGAAAATGATTTCTTCATCCCTGTGACATATTTGTTACATACACGAAGTAACGCTATATGATTATATACCATCGATCAAAAAAGAAAAAAGAAATTAAACAACAAAAAAATATAGCAAAAAATTAGAGAAATATTTCGCAAAATAGATAGCTGCTAACTGGAAAATATTCTTAAAAATCCTTAACCGGCGATATCATTATTTAAATATGTCTAGCAACATGAACACTAGGTATAGTAATTGAATGGAAATAAATCTTAATTTTATATAACCAAGTTAGATCAAAATAATTATAAGAAAATCGGAAGTACTATTAGTTAATTAATTAGTGGCTAATTTTAGTCATAACTAAAAATACTGATATTTCCCTTGTTCTATGATAAACTAACTAAATGAATAAACTCGTAAATAATAATATAATTAGGTATATCTTTGATGTTCATCATCGCTATTTTCGTCATTATTAAATATCTATGTTTATTAAAAACAAACATAAATGTATCAATCAAAATTATTAGAGATACCAAAAAGTGACAGCAAAAAAAATTATTAAAATAATTGTCCAAAAGGAAATTGAACAGATTACTGCTAGAAAAATAAGTAAAGATAATAAACAAAACTATTTTGATTGATTTTGATATTAACATTAAAACCAAAATGAAAAAATCGAAAAGCACTTATTTCGGTTTCACTAAAAACGATTTCGACTATTAACCGTCAAATATCAATTGTTATTTGATTTTAAAATGAGAATTTGGTCTTAGTGAGATTGATCGAAAGATAAACAAACGTGGAATAAAACTAGATGAAAATTGTCCCATATGTTTAGCATTACGAATGTAGGATTTAAACATGAAAAGTTGAAAATAAACAGGAAAAAATTAAGGGGTCTTTATATCAACGATATATAAAAGAAAAAGATAAAAGTAGACGAAAGATTTCAGTAATATTTATCGCCCGATTTTACGACTTGTTTTCCTTGTAATGGCGACGCAAAAACTGAAAAATTCTCCAACTCACCCAACATTTTGCTGAGGTCTGCGTTGTGCAAGTCGGGATTCTCGTCGGCCAGCTTCTTCCTCTCGACTTTGGCCCACACCATGAACGCGTTCATCGGCCTCCTAATCCTCGCTTCTTTGGGCACTTTTTGTCCTTGTCCACCGATTTTCGGCACAAAATTAGTCCTAGTCTGCGTAAAAACGGGCATAGTTTCCGCATAACTCGGTCGGATGTACTCGTTATTGAACCTATTCGTTTCGTATCGGTAGTCGCCATAGATGCCCTGTCCCATGTCCCACATCTCCTGGGTCTTGGGCAGCACCTGGGGCAGCACCTGCGAGGCGGGGATCATCTCCTGCTCCTGGTAGTCGTAGCGCGGGGTCAGCTGGTACTGGGGGGGCAAAAGCGGCGACGGGGAGCTGGACGGGGACAGACAGTTGCCGTAGTGGCTGGCGGTTGTCGGGGACGAAGTCGTATCGTCCATGATCCTGGAAAGAAGAAATTTTGACTTTGCGAAAAGGGACAGAACGGACATGATTTTGTCCTTAGTACTTACGGAGCTCGGCAAATTACTCATCCATTTTCGAGCAGTAAAGCTGGAGGAATGTAAACGTTTTAAAACCAAGACGGTGTATTAACAAATATTTTGAAATTGGGTTTATCGGAAAGGTAATCAATAAAAAAACATAGTGATAAGCACGTGTCATAAAGTACTTAAATGAATGATGTCGATTAGTAGTGAAACGAAAAATCCGAGTACACAATAATTTATTGCAGCCGTTCGAATTACAGGTACCACGCACCAGCGAGTTTTTAACTATTAAAAAATTACAGCAGCCTCTTATTTCCTCGATTACTCATCAAAATTCTAATATTCGCCACTGCTCCAAGATTAGATAAAAACTGAACATTGTCTGCCGGAGGCAGGTGGAACGCCGCAAGGTGGCTTTCTGGGACCAATCTTGTAACTGGAGGGGTCCAGCAGCTCATTGCGAAATTTTGATACGGCAATCAGATGACGTCACTCTTCCAGGCCGATAACGATTTTCCTCAAAAAGTCCAAAGTACAATTTGATTTTCTCAGATAAAGCGTTGATCCCCTCTTTTAAGGTGGCGACCTTCGCGATTGTCAACGAAATTTGTGAAATTATCGGCGAATTCGAGATTAACGACTCTGATTGTTGTAATAAACGGTAATATATGGTAAGAATGCGCTTTTAATTGGAGGAAAACGGAAAAGAAAACTCCGACTAATCACCCAGTTAATATCAAGACATGTGTATAAAATTGGTTGAATGTAAATTATTGAACAATTATGCAATTGCAATTAAATTAAATTGGATCATAAATTGCTGTTCTAAATCAAGATAACCGAAGCATAAAATATATATGTTATTGCTGCTGGCTGCTGCGATACTAATTATTAACAATAATAAAATTATTGTCAGAAAATAAACAGTTTTGTCGTGCTACGGTGGCGGAAAAGGCACGTGGAGCGGTTGTTGGCGAAAATAAACAAACCGAAGAGCTCACAACGAAAACGTAGCGGTTCTAATCTTCACCACGTTTGGGGTTAAGGCGGATTTCGATCCAGTTAGCATATGCCTACTGCGCTAATCCTCGGCGAGGTCGATATGCTGCACGATAAGAAAGAGGAGATCAATTTTGATAAATGTTAATATTTAATTAAGTTCCTCGGTCTGGCGTCTGCTCGTGTCCTCGTCTTTGAAAGATTATTTTTTAAATTGAATCCACAAACGTTATTGGTTGTAATGAAGAAATAACATTTCGTGCAAATTGAATACTCTCAATTTCGATTACAGATTTTTCAAATTGATAAACCACCTAGATCGCGTTCGGTAATTTCGTGGCTGCTTTTTGTGCAGTTTGTTGTTTTTCAATCTGAGCTTATTTTGCAGAGTTTACGATTAGAATCGAAACGTCGGAAAATAAGTAATCGCTGCGTCACGTTTTTAGTCCATAGAGCAATTTACACCTGCATAAATCATAAATAAATTGTTAATTTGATGATAACATCACGGCCGCCTTTTCACTTTTAATTTTGATGTGGGCACGGTATTAAAATTCGTTTAATGCTCAACATCATTATTAAAATTTGGAGAATATTAAAACACATTCTGAATTTCTCCCGTTTTCTTCACTCTTTTATCTTTGTTAAATCTTTATTATCATTTGCAACATTTTTGAAAATTAAACACAGTTGTGATATTGAACAACACGTGTTTATTCACTAATTTGGCTTATCGACTGTTGTAAATTTATATAGGATGTTGCTCCTGAAAAATACTTCTCTTACTATTGATAGCGGCGTATCAACGCAACTTATCATTTATATCAAAAATGTTCGCAATTGTATATTTAAATTTGTTCTTGATTGCCATTTGATTTATTTTGATATATTGACTTGGAATTAGAGGCAAAACGGGAGTAGTGGAAGACACCGGGTGGTTTAGAAAACAAATTAGGTACGTCATAGCGTTATTTGTTCAGTTAAATTGTAGGTACCCCCAAAGCTAACGCTTGAAAAAAATTTTTAATGGAGGGCTATATTTCAGAAATTCTATTTTTTACTTTTATGTTTTTTAATTCTTAATTATTTGTTTGTTACCGTTATTCTTCTTATTAAATTTTGTCTCCAGGATCACATATTATTTGATTATATTTTCAAATTCTCTTCGAAGGTGACAAGATTTAAATCTGTTTTACTATTGTTTACTGTTTTTATGTTCTCTCTGTTTCTTTCTTTCAGAACTCAAAATTGCTTTAACTACTTTGACTATACCTATTTTCGCCTAAATCGTCTGAAATTACGTAAAATTTTTAAGGATTTTTCCAAGTTCACGGCATATTTTGGCTGTTTGTGCTAACGAACATTATTATTTTTCAAAATAGATGGTGTCGTCATCAATAACTAAATAAGACTTCGAGATATTAATTTATTATGGTGGTTCTGTTTTACGACTATGGATCTGGTAAATATTCACTCAGAATTTTGAAAAATGTAAAAAATTCTGTAAGTCACTGTGCGTTTAAGTGAACTGAACATCATCCGTTAAAATGACAACACAAACAATTTCTGTGAAGATTATGGCGACTCAGCTATAAAAAAGTAAATAAAATAGTTAATTAATAGTTACAACTAATTATATACTATTATTAAAATCTGTCTATGACTATAATTAAGCAATAATAATAATTTTTTAGCTAATGAATGAATAGATATCCATGCACAAAAGACATCATGAAAGCCTTGTTTATACAACATTTAACTGTCATTGTTAGAAGGAGCCAACAATTTTCAATTTTGCAGTTTCCCTTTGCCTGCACATATCCGAAGAATCCACTTTGCGGAATAATTATTTGGCACAATGTAAGTATTTTTTTAACACTTCTATTTTTATAAATTTAAAAATAACTAATCACCTAGAGAATTTGTTGGTGCTGGTACATATAAATTTTTGTTTTGTGGTTATTTTAATTTACAGAAGTGTAATCTGCTGAAATTGTTAATGTAAAAATTTAGATTACAAACATAACAGGTGATAATTTTTTGTTAAAGCCTATTTTCAAAAGTCAAAAACTCAAAATAAACATGAAGATGTGGATAGCCTGGTCTCTAACATGAAGAAAGTTTTTGTAACAGCTCACTTTGTTAACAGTCCTTTAAATATTATAAAAATATTTCCAATTTCCGGTGGCCTGCTATAAACTAATTTTAGCTGAAAACAGACAAATACTCAATTGAGTCGAATAAAATAAACAGAAGAGTGATAAAAATGGCAAAAATCTGAAATTTTACTTAACTTAATTTGAGACAAATAACTTTCTCGTAATGCTCCTGCTGATTTAACCTTGTCACGGCCAACTATGTTTTCAATTAAAGTATTTTTAGCCGTAACTCTCATAATTTAATTCTATTTTTTCTGTTCCTGTGTAGTCATCGCTGACGAGTGTTTTCGGTATTATCACATCGAACGTTGCTTATCCGAGATAAGGCACTCGAGCAACTTTCCGTCGCCCGATCTCCGAGCGAATTTCGCCCCGCTCGGGGAGTTTATCGAGCAACGGGCCCTCGATAAGTCACGTGGGTGCGCAAAAACGCATTCACGTCTCGACTCGTTTGTCATACGTCAACGTTTTTGGCGTAACGGCCGCGGACGTAAGCGCGGAGGTTTTTCCTGCGCGATTTCTCAACGCAAACGCCGGGAGCAATTGCGAAAATCCCCCCCGAGGACGGCCATTAACATAGTTGCCGGTTGATTTAAACGTGATATCGTGCAGCAAATGTCTTAATTATTGGCCAATGCGACGGCGCGAATCTAAACGGTCTGCTAAGGCCTTTTCAGGAGAGCCGGGTCGGAGGCAAAAAGCGGAGCGGTCTTGGGACGGTGCACGTGAGGGGACTGCCGAGAACGCATTTTGACGTGAATTATTTCCACTGAAAAACCGTCTCCTCGTCCGCTGCCAGTTTTTGCGGGCGCGTTTCAGCGTTGCGGAATTTTCGGCGGTTTCTGGATCGCGTCTCCGCCGAGCCCCGGCCGTCGCGCGATCATGCTAATCGAGGGTTTTCTCGAATTCCGGGTCAATCGCGCCGCTATCTGCTTGTTCGTCTAGAGGTCGTGGAAAATTTCGGAAAACCCTCGGTCGCCGCTCCGACGAGCCGGCTCTCCGCGGGTCTTTTCTGCTTTTTCGGAGCGCTGTTTGCCGACCTGAAGGGGATCACAAGCGCGAAACGCTCGAGCCGTATTTGGATTGGAAACAAAGAAATCTACGGCTCTAGAACAAAGATTATGTTTAATTTTCGCGAACGTCATCGCAGCAATCGTTTCATGTGACTTTCAGAATTGTCCGATTAAAGTTTTATGTTCACAGCGATTAAAACATGCAAACACGTTGGTAAAAATTCCAAAATAATACGAGCAAATTCACCTCGAACAAAGAAAAACGATATCCGTAACAGGACACTCTAATTAGATAATTTTTAAGCATTTAGACCCACATTTCAACATTTCTATTTCTCCATTGTTCTCAATAATATGATAATGGGGAGCGATCACGACAGTACCCTCCTATTTNNAAAAGTACAGACGAACGTTAATTTTTAAGAAAAAAATAGCTAATAAAGTAGCATTTTACGTAAAATAAGTTTACAAGTTTAAAAACTCGTGAAGTTTCATGAACGACAATTAATTTCATTTGATCAGATTGCATTGAATTTCATTAAATTTCCGGGAATTCCATAAAACTGTAATCAGTTCCACATAATGTCATAAATATATACAGGGTGGAACACAAAAAACAAACAGACTTGAGCACGAATGTGCGATTTCGTATTTTAATTAACAAGCACGAGAAACCCAGTTAAACTCCCATTACGAACTATAATTTTCATTGTTTAATAACGAGATAATTTTACTGCAAAATCGTGACGCCTATGGTTTATGATGGTTGCGACTTTACTTCTCTCTTTCCCTTTTGATCCACATTCGTGATCTGTACATTTTTGGAAGCACTGTAGCTTGGCCGAAAATACTAATTTTGTATTTTGTATATTGTTCCAATTTTTTAAAATTTTCCAATTCTCAGTCCGAGAGTCTGTATCTTGCTTGGTTTAACCTATAGAGCCCTGTCTTTTTCTATTTTTGCATATCACTGTCACTCATTGGTGAAACGTTTAAAAGTTAATAGTTTACTGTTGAGCAAAAGAGACTGTCTTTTCGAAATAAGTTTTTATCTTCTGTTAGATTATAAAACTTTCGAAATGACTTTATTAAAATCAGTAGTAACAGCGGTGTAGGTTACTCCATGTTTTATACTTCACTCTGTATAATGTGCGATCTAAATAAAAATCAAATGTGCGATAAATTGTGAGACACTATCGAATTTTTTTATCTCTTAGTATTTTATAGAAATGATGCAATTTAGTAGTTACACTATACATGTAACATTAAAAATGTGAAATATGGTTGACTAGAAGATTTTTGTTTCGTACCACTTAATTAGATTCTAACTTTTCTCTGTAATTATTTACGAAATTTATCCACTAATAAAACATATGTTTCACAGAATTATAGAGATAATGTAATACTTTTATAGTAGCTAAAAGCAATGTATTTATAATTTTGTTTTCTTTTTTTTTTGATTTTTTGAAAATTTATTTTGCATATTAAGAATCGCACTGTACACAAGGTATATATACTTTTGAAAAGTATGGTAAAGTCAAACATTTTTCACTTGAGCGCCAAGAGCCAGTCAAATAAATTGTTACAAAAACGTCACATTTGATAAGAAATAATTACGTCAGACATTCAACATTTACAGTTGTTAATAACAGTAATACCGAGACGTTGCCAGTTGGTACAATTTCGAAACTTCAAACTTCCAAATTGTAAGTACATTTAAGTTTGAACCTCAGAACTGTGATATCAATAAGCACTTATAGAGACACATCAGTGAAATAATGTCTCGTTAGGGCATTACAATTTTTACTGAAAATATTTGTTTTGGTTTTTGACAACTTCTCCAAAAATGTGAGAATGTGACTTAAGCACAACATAATGGAAGAAGTGCGGGAAATTCAAATTTTCCAAACATTTCCAATTGTAAGTTCATCGCGCCATCGAAATAAAAATGTCTCAGAGTAAACAATGGAATGTCGCTTAAGTGACATTCGACTGTTCTAAATGCACGTTTTTGCAGCCTCTTCCAGAGACTTTTCCATTGCAACCGATTGCACACAGCCAAATTACGCTGTTACTGATATCACATGTCCAAAATGAAACAATTCTCCCATTCTCACGACCCCAACCAATCAGCGCTGATTACGCCGACATACTGTGCGATTTCACAAAACTTGAAATCGGGGATGCGATGACAGCGACCGTTAAGTTTTCAATTTCGGAAAAACAAGAGTGGAAAAGCGGCATCGACCGATTAGCACGCGACCGAAATCGGACAATAAGTTCTTGCATTATTCTTCAAATCTTCTCACGACCCCGGCCAATCAGCGTGCAGTTATTACAGTCGTCGGGTGACACTTGTCCAATTTTGCAATCGCGCTTTGGACAAGACCGAGTTGAGCAAGGAAGAAAAGAAGCAGAGAGGTCTATAATTTATTTCTAGTTCTTGCTATTCATTATTTCGGCGAGGAAAGGTTTGTTTAAAAACTTGTTTTTCTTTCGGAGATGACGAAATTTTAAGAACAATTCAAGCGTTCCGAGGAAAAAACTTCGTTTAAATTTATAAGCGCACTTACATAAGACGGAAATGGGTGGGGTGGATGATTGAATACATAAATTTAGACTTTTGAGGTACCACCAGCATCAGATGCATTAGAAAATATTTGTCGAGGCGGTCGAGCAGAGATGAGAAGAATGGCCGGAAACGGAGTGTTGGAAGAAAGAAGAGCTTCCAGAGGCTACCGCAGAAAAGAGAAACTTCAGTCTTTTGTCGGAGCACCGAGGGTGTTGTTTGCCACGAGTCGACTGAAAGGCTTCTTCGGCGTACCTGCCGGGGTGCTGCGATGGGTTCCCAGAAAAAATCGTGTGCAATAACAAAGCTAGGTCAAAGCGGCATTGCAATAACCCGCAACAATGGTACTGTTCGGTTTCGGCGCTGATTGGGTTTAATTATTGTAAATCTAGTCGCGGCTTGGGTTAGGATTGGTCTGCGCAAGAATTCCTCAGAGTGCAGTACCTGACCGAAATAAATATAAATAAATTGAGCAATTACTTACGGGTACGTAAAGGTACTACTACAGTCTTCGTCAGAGGCCATGTTTATCTCTAATCGATCACGTAATTGAATCACCTGTCTTTGGAGCCGTTTTTTATCACCACTTCATCTGATATATCAGTTTCGATTGCTACATTCTACGATTTGCTCTCCGCGACGTCGCGTACTATACTCTGATTAAGAAATCTTTGTTTGCTCGCCTATTTAACAAGCAAACAAAATCCTCCTGTTTACATTAAAGACACTTAACCCGTACTAGTGTCACATTGATTCCACTGATCGATCACTGGTGCTCCACCGGCACTCGCCCTCGCCGACGACGTCCATCGCAGTCGCACTGACGACACCAAAACGGCGTGGATTCGGTACCTGTCGAGTTCACATCTATGCACACTTGTTGCTTCCGACGGCCGCTGGAGGAGAGCGAAGCGCGCGTGCAGACCCGTACTCGCGTTCCGTGTTACTGAACGGTGGGCTGAGTACCGCCATACCTGGTGGTATGGGTAAAGGTAAGGCTTACCTGCGTGCAGCGCGCGTGTTTGAGCTCGCGCGGCCGGTCCTCGTACTACACTTTCTTTCGGTGTCGTTTTCAGCTTCGGGTTTCAGCATCACTAAAAATACACTTCGCCGTTTTATGGAGCTGCTGCAACAATAACTAATGCATGGCTCGTGTTTTTATCGGTCGGCCAAGTGCTTGCTGCGGCGGTTTATGGCGGCGGCGTGGATTCCTCCTTTCAGGAGCGTCCGAGCTGAAACAAGCAGAACCCAATTGGAGGGAGATTTCAGCGATTTTTCGAAGATCACTGGATTTCGTGAGTGTCTGTGGACGTTACTTTGACTCGCGTGGTGTCGGAATCAAAAATTTTGCTCACGAGTTACGTTGGTACCGAAGACTTTGCGTTATGGGCGGCGGCATGTGGCATGGTGATGGTGCGTCTTTCAGGAGCACGCCGGAAAGCTGGGGAGGCAAATTTCAGATTGGTTTTTCGACGGTTTTTTCAAGATCATGAGATTTCGTTGGGTTTCAAGGCTAGGGTTCTTGCCCCCAAGTGGTTTTGGAATCAGAATTTTGTTAGTGGCAAGGAGTTTTTTTTAATACCTTCAGTCTTCGTTTGCTTTTTGGCTTTTCTTAATTCCGTCAAAAAAAGCATTCAGTTTCTGATTTTATCAAAATGCTTCACAGAGGGCGTCACTGGTTTCAAGGATTGGAATAATTACGTAGTTTTGAAGTTCGTATCGTTCTGTTTTCGTTCATTTAAGATAGCGTATCTCTTTGTCGAATTATCGGCCTACTTGATGACAATTTTTGTCCCTCGTTATCTTAGAAACTATGTCCATTTATCAAAACAAAATTTTATGTATACCTTTATTAAATATACTTATGTCAAATAAAAATTATTTTGATTTTATAAGAATATACGAAAGAGACTGACTCTTAGGAAGTATTGTCAATCTATCTTTAAACCATTTTTCTTAGATTTTAAGTGTGGAATATTGTAGTCTTCTATTTTCTTCTCTTCATCTTTTAGAAAACATTTTTTATCCATCGATATTACAGAAGCAACCTGACATGGTAGAAAATTTTCTAAAAATCTTAATACGTCAGTGCCGTGGAATCACGTGTTGCTATTTTTATTAAATTAATGGGGTGAGCTACTAATTTGAAAAATGTAGATATATCTATTTACTGTAAACTAAATTTTTGGGTTTGGGGAGAATTTTTTCTATTTTTTTCTATTATTTCTAAATCCAGTTTAACAAATTTAGGAAGACTTGAGCATTTTAGAGAAAAGAGATACAAAAGACAGTTGGGAAATCTAAAAACTTTTAGGAAATTAAAAATAGTTATTTTCATATTAAGTGCGTGAAGCGACTGT
>QDEB01134383.1:2903-13059 GCA_004193795.1 Asbolus verrucosus | reverse complement strand
TAAAAATTAAAATCGTCTTTAAATGACGTTAGAATTATGTCTGGCAATTCAAACAAATTAATTTTGTTTTTTGTCTTTATTTGGGACTACATAATCATATATTTTTCTCTTTGTTTTACGATTGATTGGAAACGATTGAATTTAATGACTGTCTAAATGCTATTTGACCACATTAAAAATTGACAACATAAACACAAGTAAATTTTATATTTTCATAAGTTACATTAAGTTGAAACGACTCAAAATTCAAGATTTTGTTACTGAAGAGTTCGGTTAGACAGATACACTTACATTACACGATTCCATTCAAGTACAGGTTTTTCCTCCGACGAGATTTCCTTTAGTATTACGATAACATCTCGACTAGACATTTCATATCAAAAAGCAGTGAGTGGTTACTCTATCAATACGTTTCAACTACATGGTCTTTTCATCTTCTAAATTAAAAATATAAATTTCTGTCTCGAGAGCAAAATATGCTTCGACTTGACGAAACGAAAAGTTTCATAAAAGATTAAAATTAAAGTGTATATACAGAGGAATTTGTTAGGAGTCTAACCAGTCGATTTTCAAAAGGCTGTTGCGATTTTGGGAACAATTGTTATTAATTTTTTAAACAATTGTTAGACAACATTAAAAATGGTAATGGGCATATGGGAATATGTCAAAAATCGAGAATAATATTTTTTGATTTATAAACCAGAGATTGGGAACCGATTAGATAGAGTGATTGACAATGTGATTCTTTTGTCGATCAATCATAACCTTCTCTGCCACATCCAAGTGAAGGTTCTGACGAAATAATTTGTCATTTTTCTTCAGACGAATTTCTAAGCAACAAAAGAATTGCTGCAACTATGTGAGTGTGAGTAAACAACGTGTAATTACTCGTGCCTACGAACGAAATTCGTCACAAGAATTTACATTACCGACCACGTGTGATTGCCATTAAGCTGGTGGAATGTCATGGGTATGACTCGTGTAATGAAATATCCTAGTACATTACAAACCATTCGCATTGCGTCGAAGCGGCAGTGGCGTTTTCTCGCAAAAAGCAAAATTTCGTACCATGTGGGCTTCAATTTGAACGTCAACACGGCGGCGCTGCGCGCTGGCGACGATATTGATTACCTCGGGCGTGTATACGCCAAGTAGTCGCAGTGGTAAACTCGTTGGAAATCCGCGAAAAAAGTGAAACCATGTAACAGCACCTGGTGGCCGAGCCTACGCGATGACTTCGACGGAGAGCGCGGACCAGCTGACCCCCCAGACGCCGGTGCTAACTGTTGCGTGTCGAATCCTGCGGTCGCCATCGCACGAATCTGTGACGACGGACTTATCTTTGTTCTCAGTGTCTTCGGTGGCGTCCGACGCGCAAGTGGGCCGCCGCCTCCTCAGCTTCGGCAAGTGCGACGGCCCGCGGGGGCACAGCCCCAACCCCGACAGCAGGCTGCAGGACCGGCCCGCCGACATCCCCGAGATCCTCTGGTTCGAGGAGGAGACCGAGCTGATCCGCAGCTGCGCGGCCCTCTCCTCGGCCGTGGGCCTACAGAAGAGCTTCAGCACGAGCGACATCAGCCAGCTGCCCTCCCCCGAGGATGGCGCCAACGTGCCGGGGCTCAGGAGCGCCGTCTCCGAGCTGGCGCTCAACTCGCTGCAGCGGTCGGGCTTCATCCTGGAGAACGCCCGGCTGGACCACACCTCCAGGTCCTGCTCCACCTGGGTGGCCGTGGGGGACATCGCCTCCACCTCCCAGCTGCCCTCGCCCCACGGCGGCCAGACCTCCACCGCCGCACAACAGGCGGGCACGCCGCCGCCCCCGCCCGCCTTCACCGCCGCCGACTTCATCCGGTCGGTCAACAAGAAAGTAAGTTTCTAGGGGACTGGTGTTTGAACGGCCCGCCGGAATTGGCCTGCTCTATTGGCTGATTTGAGAACGACGCCGTTATGGCGGGATTTTTAAAATTCGGTCGCAAATTAGGAGCAGGCTTGTCCAAAAATGAACTGTCAATATTTAGAGGAAGCTCGGCAGCTCTATAGCTCTCCGAAACATGGACAGTCGAAAATAGAAGAAATTTTTAAATACTGTTATCAAATTCCATTCAAATATGGTTCTTTATTTGTTTTTATTCGAAGTTAGCCATTCTCTTTGATTTCTCTTAAATAATAACAGACAGGGGAAGAAGGGTACCCTCTTATTCCTAGATTTTAATACAATTTTTAGGTAAATGATGTGTGGGCTGTTCGTAAATTGTTTAATTTATAACCGAAATGACGTCGTGATAAAAGTATGAGATTTTGAGAAGGCGTTCATCTCTAATAATGCGTGAAATTCACAAAATAATTTTAATGAAATATTTTGACGTTTGAACTAAAGCGACTTGAAAGAGGCCAGAAGTAGGACAAAGTTTTTGCATAGAAAAAATACTACAAGAAGTGTGAGTTGGTATTTTCGATTGCAATTTTAATCACTCGCTTGTACCAGTCTTCTACACATTTTACTTAAATTTCAGTGCAGTCAATATGCTGGATGTTGTAATTTTTTTGTCATTCAGTATGTTTAAAACGGAGTCTCTTGAAACAATGAATCAAATCAGCCAAACGTTAAAGTCTATCCACCACTTGTGATAAAGCTGACGTTTACAAGAGACTGAAAGTTGTTAAAAACAAATTATTTAAGAACCAGCAGCTGACAGCGCTGTGTTGTTGCAGGTGCGCCAGAACTACATAAGACGCAGACTCCTCACCACATACAAAGCTCTAGAACGACTCTCTCAAAGCGAATTTAACTTAGATAGGCTAGAAGTAACTCCATCAGCAGCTACCGCCAGTGTTACCACGGAGTGCGCTCAAAATTCCGCTCCCAGCACCGGCCCAGTCCGTCTCACAGTGCCAGGATCGAGTCCATCGTCAAAAGCGAATCCGCCGCCCCCCAACAACACCAACGCGGCGGTTCTTAGAGCTGCCAAACAAAGAGCTAGCAAAAATTTACCATTAACTATAAGAGACGTGGAACGAGAAAGAGGGAAACCCCTGTCTAAATATGAAAGAAATATGATGATATTCAATTGGCTGCATACGCTTGATGATACTGTCTTTGTTGAAGGAATTCAATAAGATGTTTATTATATTAACTTACGGGCGATTTTCAAAATTGCCGCCAAAATGAACCAATCAACGTGCAGCGCTGTGGAAACGAGCCAATGACAGTGCACGGTTTTGGCGGCGCGTTTGAAATTTGGCTCGGCTACAAAATGCTCCTGTATTGGAGGGCATTTGTTTTCTTAGCTAATTTATATTTATAATATGTATGATGACTCTAATTATTATAAAAATAAAATTTTTGTGGAATCATTGTAACATCATATCAATAAAATCCATTTTGTTTTAATCTACTTATATTCTGATGTATTAATACAAGGAGTGTTGTTTTTATAGCAAATGTATTATTTTACCCGAAATTTACAGGTTTAACCAACATAATCACACTGGGATAAAAACAGTCTCGACATTACTAAAGCTAAATAACATGAAAATAATAAAAACTTCATCCATCCTTACACCCACTCACGCGCATCAACAGCCTAGTTTAACTCGTGTTTCCAGCTGAAACGACGACGAAAATGAAAGAAGTTGGTCGTTTCAATTGAAATTATTTTTGCCAAAACCGGTACAAAATCTCGAAAACGGTACGCACTTGGCTTCATCACAATTACACGCTAGAAGTCTGTAAAAAACGGAACTATTTAATTTTTGTCCTCCTTCTTCTCTTTCGGCTCTTCCGTCTGCTCCGACGACGCGCCGCCGCCGCTGCTGCTTTCCCGCTCTGCTGCCATCTGAAACCGGCCGATAAATTACGAAAACAAACCACGAACATCAACCCACCTTCTTGTACGCCATCTCGAACAATTTAAGCGAAGACTGTTGAAGCGTGCCCGTGACTTTGCGGATTTCTTCCGGATCGGCGACGTCTTTCTTCGCCAACAGTTCCCGCACTTTCGAAATTTCTTCTTTCAATTTATCGCACTGCAACAACAAATTTAACGAAATGTTGGATCATTTTGCAAGATATCAATACCTCTTCTTTGGGCAACTGATCTTTGTACTCTTCCATTTTAGTTTCGGTGTCGTGGACGATTCCTTCGGCTTGGTTGATTGCCTCCACGCGCTCCTTCTTGATCTTGTCTTCTTTTGCGTATTCCTCAGCCTTGCGCACCATATTTTCGATTTCGTCTTTGCTTAAGCCTCCAGAAGATTGGATGACGACTGCAAACAGAAAGTATTCATGTATCTCTTAATTATATGTCGATGGTCCAGGAGATGATCAAACGCAAAAAAATAATGAGGGTCATTTACATACTTTTTTCCTCTCAAAGGAGACAGTTTGGTTACTTTCATGTGGATAATTCTGAAACGTTGTGAACTACAAAAACGAAATTTTGACAGTTTATTTCTCTAATTATGTAAGACCTCCCCTATTCTATCATCTCTTGATATATTGATACAATTGCGAGACATCTATATACATACTTTGCTGTTCTTTTCCTGTGCCTTTATCCCTCGCCGAGACATGCACGATTCCGTTGGCGTCGATGTCGAAGGTGACTTCGACCTGGGGGACTCCACGAGGAGCCGGTGGAATCCCGACAAGAGAGAACTGCCCCAACAATTTATTGTCCGCGGCCATCTCGCGCTCGCCCTGATGCACTTTGATTTCGACCTGGGTCTGTCCGTCGGCGGCGGTCGAGAACACCTGACTCTTCTTCGTGGGAATCGTCGTGTTTCTCGAGATGAGCCTGGTGAAGACCCCTCCCAAAGTTTCGATACCCAGCGAAAGCGGCGTGACGTCCAAAAGAAGCACGTCGGTGACATCTCCGGCCAGAACGCCACCCTGGACGGCGGCTCCGACCGCAACGGCTTCGTCTGGATTGACCGCGCGACTCGGCTGCTTCCCGAAGATTTCTTGAACCGTGTTTTGCACCTTGGGCATCCTCGTCATGCCTCCCACCAACAAAACCTCGCCGATCTCGGCTTTGGCCACTTCGGCGTCCTTCAGGGCCTTCTGACACGGCTGGACGGTGCGCTTGATCAATTCCGCCACCAGGTTTTCGAATTTCGATCTGGACAATTTGAGATTCATGTGTTTGGGCCCGGAAGCGTCCATCGTTAGGTAAGGGAGATTGATGTCGGTTTGGAGGGAAGACGACAGCTCGATTTTCGCCTTCTCCGCGGCTTCTTTCAGGCGTTGCATGGCCATCGCGTCTTTCGTCACGTCGAGTCCTTGTTCTTTTTTGAATTCGGACACCAAGTGGTTGACGAGCACGTTGTCGAAGTCTTCACCTCCCAAAAACGTGTCGCCGTTGGTCGATTTCACCTCGAACACGCCCTTTTGAATTTCCAAGATGGAAATATCGAAAGTGCCGCCGCCCAAATCGTACACGGCGATGCTGAAATTTGATTTTTACTGAAATTCAATTCGGGATCGTTTGTCTTACATTTTGTCTTCGGTTTTATCCATGCCGTAAGCTAGAGCTGCAGCTGTCGGTTCGTTGATGACTCTCAGTACATTCAAACCGGAGATCTGCCCAGCATCTTTCGTCGCCTGTCTCTGAGAATCATTGAAGTAGGCCGGTACAGTGATAACAGCATTCTTAACTTTAGTATTCAAGTAAGATTCGGCAGTTTCTTTCATTTTTGTCAACACAAAAGCGCCAATTTGGCTGGGTGAGTACATCTTGCCGTCGTTCCCTTGCACCCAAGCGTCACCGTTTGAAGCTTTCACGATTTTATACGAGACATTATTCCTGAAGAAAATAAGTTTTGGGGGCTGCATTCAGATTGTAGCAAACAACTTACATATCTTTCTTAACTTCGCTATCGTCGAATCTTCTTCCAATCAGACGTTTTGTGGCGTAAAAGGTGTTGGCCGAGTTGGTGACGGCTTGCCGTTTTGCCGGCATGCCAACCAGCCTCTCTCCGTCTTTTGTGAATGCGACAATGGACGGGGTGGTCCTCGAACCTTCTGAATTTTCGATGACCTTGGCTTGCTTGCCCTCCATAACAGCCACGCATGAATTTGTGGTGCCCAAATCGATGCCGATGACGGCGCCTTTAACCCCTTCAGACCTGTTAACAGCGTATGAATTGTTGCTGACATTTTCCAAGTTGGGCCGATTACTTACTTGAACCGTGCTGGAATATCATATTTAGGCTGCAAACCAAAGTACTGTGGTGTCTGAAATAAGAATATTACTTTCAGAAACGAAAAATTCAATTTTCAAGATTTCACAATGGGTGACGCAATTCAATGCCGGTGACATAACCTCACTTTCAAAAAACACAGCTGAAAGTGCGTTTTGGACAAAAATCAAGCACTGGAAATGCGAACTTTATATCATTTGAAGCAATGTGACTTTTTGGCGATGAATAATTTGCGAAATTAAACGTGGGAATTGGATTCATTAACTAAAGTATAAAACTCACGTTGCGGGTTAAGTGGCTAAAATTTCTTCTACTGCCTACATCAAAGCTCAATTTCGAACAGTCGACAGCTTTTCGACTTAAAACGCGAGCGGCAGACAACATTTTCTTCGGATTTTTTTCGAAATTTTTCTGAGAATGTTCGAATCTCTTTGAACTTCACGTGCGTCAAAACGACAGTGAATTAGAGAAGGAAGGTCAGAGATTAAAAAGGAGGACGACCTAGCGACGTTGCCACACGAACAAAATTCACAACCTCCTGAGACGATCAGAAATTTGTTATAAAAATGCTTTATGAGATCAGTTATATGCGACTCGTACATCTACTAATAGGCTGAAAACTTATTTTTGATTGTACTACTATCGCCCACAGAGGCAAAGCAACGATAATTCTCAAAAATCGATTTTTACCTTTAAAAGTACTAGAATTGGTCAATATTTGACAACGCCGCTCAACGATTCTCGAAAATTAGAAAATGTTTGCAGAGGTCACGTACAGATGGTGCTAATACAGAAGAATCTAGAACTTTTTTCGCGGAATATTTAAAAACCTATTCACTTGAAAAGCGAATTAATGTGTTTAGTTTCTATCGAGGGGTTAACCATTAGAAAATTAAATTGAACATTTGCTTGGAATTAATTATTAGTTATTATTAATCTGATGTCAATGAAGTTAATTTTGGATTAAATAGTTAAGTAGTTGGCAGTTATGGCGATGTCAATAAAGATTAAAGACGATTGTAATATTTCATGTTATTTAAGGAATGTTCTTGATTCCTCCATGTGAATTGTTGAAATTACTGGAATTACTTAGGAGTTGGATAAATTTTGTGAAATAGAAGTTAGCAAACTGGAATTAAATTGTACAAATTTTTCGCAATGGTTCTAAAACAATTTTTTACATCTCTCAATTTATGAATTATTTTATAGATTGTGGGTTTTCTAAATTTTCAAATTACACACAATCACATGACCGGCTAAACATTTAGAATAGTCTATATGCCAGCATCGAAGGTTTACATGATTAATTATAATCGAGTAGGTGGTGACTGAATGACGGATCAAGTTGGTAGATTTAGGTTATGTTGTGACAAGCATAATTTGGTTTATTTTTCTATTATTTAACGATACAAAACTTAGAAAATGGCAAGTAGAACAAAAAATGTTACAACGCGAATCGAAGTTGATATTGAAAGGAACCGAGAAGAATCGAACTGGTTAAAAGTGATAGAGCTGGCAGAGCAACTTAAAGAAAAATCACCAGAATTTGGTAAAATAGCAGAGGATCGAGTATTGCTAATTGTCAGTAACGTAAAAATACCCATTTCAGTCTGCCTTTCCGATTTCTTAATAGGAGAGGGCAAATTAGAAAACTATTTGGAAGAATGGCCACCAGTCGAGGCGAATATGGACAGAGCCAAAATTGGCTTGATAGACGCGAAACGATACTTAAACATAGTGGTCGATGATGCAGGAATTAAGGCAAGTTGAAAATTCAGATTTGTATTTTAACCAATCAAAATCTACGTAGGCTGGTGTGGCTATGGATGCACATCTTTTACTGGGAAAACTGTATTATGCAAGTGGTCAGTATGCAGCCGGTATCAAGCATTTTAAAGCAGCGGAACTCCACAATTTATCTCAGAAAAAACTACCTTTGTATGTCAATTATTCAACTTGATACAGGCATTTTACTCCGACTTTGTTATAGGCGAAGCTTAAAAATAGTAGCAGAGTCTTACGCAGTTAAAGGCTTGTGTCTCCAGAAAGAAGGCTCAGCAACCAGCAAATTCAAAAAAGCCGAAAAGGACGAAGAGATGTCGAAATGTTTCAATTTAGCGTCGGACTTGAGCTTGCTCTACATGCAGAAACTAGAAAAAGAATCGACCGGAACAATAACAAACACCGGCACTCATTCACCGCAGCCGCCTGCTTCGCATAAATCCCTAGGTGTAATATTAGAACAAGCACTCCAAGAAGCCCCCGCGTTGCTTCTGCAGCAAGGAAAGCCCGCCGAGGCCCTCGAGAGGTACCGTGCTTCGCTATGCGCCGTAGAAACCCAGGGCGTCAACGCCATCCGTCTGAAATTCATGTGTCAAGTCGCCGAACTGATCCTGCAAGGTTTGGTCGGCGACAAATATAAGCCTCCCTTAAATTCACTTCCGAAAGCCGCCATTTGGAAACCCAAATACTATGCTTCCTTGAATCAGGTATGTGGTGAGTCGGAGCGTCGTCGAATTTCTCTTAATTCTGGTCCAGTTTGTTCCAAGAAATGAGTGTGAAGAGACCATTTTGCTTTTGTTAGTCGCAGAATCGATGGCCGTTCGTAACGCTGTTCTGTCGCAGTCTCCCGAATTCAAAGAGGCGAGATTGAGCGCCTACCAAGACGCCACGATGGTGTACGATCTGCTGGCCGTCGCGACCGTGCGGTGGGGCCAAATCACGCTGCTTCAGGAGGTAAAAATATGAATGTTTCGTACAGTATAATATTAATACGCCCTGTATAGTATTAAGTTAAATAACATGTACATTACAGTCTTTGGAACGCTCGATGAAGTTTTCTTTCGAGGAGCTTCACCTATGGAAGCAACACGGACTCAGTTTATTGTCAACGGGACGCTACGTCCACGCTTTAGCAGTCTTGAAAGAAGTCATTCGTTTAGAGCCGAACAACCCCAGTAACTGTTTATTAGCCGCGAAATTATGTTACGAGCACCTCAATTTGGCGGTGGAAGGGACGAATTTCAGCATAGAAGCGAAGAAGAAGGATCTGCACAGCAATTCCGGTCTGCTGGGGAGGTGTTATCTGTACATCGGCATCGGTTACTACTTGCAGGCCGAGGCCTGTCTGCTTAAAAAGAATAAAGAAGATTTAATGGAGAGGGCTCTGGAGAATTTCAAAAATGCCGTGGAGATAGAACCGAACGACCACCTGTGCCACTACTACTTGGGTCTGCAACTGGCCATCACGGGTCGGATCGGCGAGGCGGAAAATCACGTGAGAATATCGCTGGACCTTCGTTCGGAAAATTCGTCCACGTTGCATCTGCTCGTGTTGCTTCTGACCGCGGAACAGGAGCATAAAAGCGCCCTGACTATCGTGGAAAACGCGCTCGAAGAGTATCCGGATTGTCTGAATCTCATGTACGTCAAAGCTCATCTTGAATTGCACGAGGAGGGCGGCGAGAAAGCTCTGATAACGGCGAAGCAGATGCTGGAATTGTGGAAGAATTTGTATGAGGGACAGACGAATTCGGACGTGCCGGAATGTGATAGGAAAAGTGACACACGTTCAGTCTTCCAGTTATACACTTCGGAAATGTCAGATAGAGATTCTAGTAAGTATCTCAAATTAAAAACGNNCTGAAAGTTTCAGAAAAGTCTTTGTCTCTGTTAAGTGTCTCCTGTGGCTTTCAGGTTCTCTGCAGCTGCACAACACAGCCGCGTCCAGAGTGGAGCAAGCTCTGAGCGAAGTGGCTAGTTCTCTGAGTAGCTTCAGTCCGAGGCCCGGGCCGCAGAGGGCGTGGATGTTGCAGGTGGAGGTGTGGTTGCTGTTGGCAGAGCTGTACCTGGCGATGGATCAGCCCGCCGACGTTCAGCAGTGCATTCAAGAGGCGACGCAGATCTACCCCTTGAGCCACCACATCATGCACATGGTCGGTAATTTTTCGCGCTT
>QDEB01134358.1:0-10756 GCA_004193795.1 Asbolus verrucosus | reverse complement strand
AGGCAAGAGACTGATAATTTTGCAAAATAAAAACCAATAATACCGTTTTAATACAATCGTAGATACTTATCGCAGATTGGAATTTAAGAGATTATATTGAAAATGGTGATGACAACCCAAATTATCCTTTGACTTATTGTTATTGTTAATTGTTGTGAATGTTGGCGTAGTAATAGATGATAATTAAATTTATGAAAAAAAATTAACGTTTTCGAGCCTACTGCCAAAAGTATAAAAGGCTTTTATAATAACCGATTGAGTTGATATTAAACAGTAGATAAAGATATGTAACATTTTTTTGAAACTCACTTTATTTTAATGTTAAAATGTACTTGATATACATTTTCTTAAGTTTTATTTAGAATCACGTTTTCTTAATGTTGGAGCAGCACTTTGCATTGCTAGCTACATGTAGAGAGCCGAAGGACTTCGGCCTGCACGAAGTTCTCTAAAATGAATGGCGATATAATTAAGTTGAGTACAGGAATGAATGGTAAATACAAGTTTGCTAATATAATTTTGTTGTAATTTCATTTCATAAACGACATTTTACTGAAAGACTGGTATATATTAAATAATTAATTGAGATATCAAAAACATTGTTTTCACTGTTCCATTCCAATTTCTGCCAATGGTGTAATCCCGGCAGGTTTTGATTTTTTGCAGGTTAATTTCCCAACAGTTGTAATGGTTGTAATATCTTGAACAAAACCGCAACAGAATCATAAAGTTCGCGGTGTACACGCAAATGTAGCAAAAGGTGGTAAATGCGGTAGAAGGAAAAGGTAATGGTGGTCATAATTTAGAATGATAAGAGCTTATGAAATACACACAAATTAGAGCAAACTGGAGAATTTTCGTAGCCGCAAAAGCGAAGGTTGATTGTTTGAGTTTTTTTTACTCCTTTAATTTCCAGCGGTGAAAATTTGCCATCCTAAAGCAATCAAAGCGATGAAAAACGAGGCCGGTGGATCATGTGAGGTGCGAGATAATGAACACCGGGCCACCGAGAACCTCCGCGAGTGCACCTGAACAGGTTCCGTCGTGTGCACTTTGAATGGGATCTCACGCACCATCCAAAGGGAGCCTGGAGCTCGCAGGCAGACAATAGGGCGACAATTAAGCCTGACATGTTGTTTGATTGCGCTTTGCATCTGGACACATGTGTGCGTGTGCTCTATCTTGATCCGAACGACTTTATTGACTGCAGCCCATTTTTCATCACCACCACGGGGAGAGTAAAGCCGCACTGGCAACACTAGACGGAATGCAAAACAGCAGCGTTCGGTCGTCGACCAAAAATAGTGCAACCCCCTCATACGAAGTAATCCGCTAACCTCCTCGATTCGTATTCTTGGAACGGAGGTTGCGTCGCGTGCGAATACCGAATGAAGTCGAGACTCGGTTTTTATTTTGTCTTTTCGACTTTTATTTGACGTTTTGGGCTTTTATGTTAAATTATGAATTACGAGCTGCGCGAGATCAAGATGGGATTTCATCTCGGCCCGACTCCTCCGGCTTCCTCATTGAGCATGATTGTTTCCGCGCCGCCGAGACACGGAGGCTATTTTTAAAGTTATCCGATGTGATTCGATGTAGAAATAGATGCGCATTAACGATTGCTAAATGGTAAACATCAGAAAAAGGAGAAACGCTTTCGACGTCTCAATTTAAAAAAGCTTTTTTCCCATGGATGACTTCCGTAAAAGGAACGATTCTCACATTCGGGAAGTTGAGCGATTTCGCAAAAAACTGGACGGTCTCCATTTGGATGATTATAAAGGCAGAGAGCGGACGGTTGTGCGTATGAACTTTTAAACGTAAGGGTATTGTGTGAAATAACTTGGAAAAAGACCGTTTTACACTTGCGCAGCCATTTCAATAATTAAAAATTTAAATGAATCACATAATACGAAATGACGACGATATTCAGTATACAAAATATATTCATTTTTAATGATATGATTAAAAGCCACTTCAGAATATGAAGCAACTATCTCCAATATTATACAGTTTGTTCGGAAATAAAACTAATCATCAGAGACAGATAAAACTAAGTAAGTGTTTTCCATTAACTGATACATTTTAAAGTGTTAACTATTACTGTACTGTTTATTATTTATATAGGAGTATTTATATAGTTAATTAACAATTTTTTGGAAAGGCTTAATTTTAATTCATGATTGTACAAAGAAAGTGACTAACCGCTTTTTCTTATCAATTTTGCTACGCATTTAGCAGAATTTGTTCTCATAATTACTAAAAATATTTGTCACAGAATACTCTTGACTGGTAAAAATATTAAAAATTGTTACTTCAAGAAAATTATAATTTTCAAGTTGAAAATAGAGCTCAGAAAAATACAAAATTTTCCCTTTATTGATGAAGATGCATACAATCTGGTTGTAATAAGAATGAGGATAAAAAAGAAAATTTAACCATGGCCCCCTCTTTTATATATTACTTCAAGACGGAGCGCTAACTGTTTAGTCTAGAATGATAAGAGGCTGACATTTTTCTGTATACAAATATATTTTAGTAGTAGTGTTGCATTTAAAATGTACCAAAATGGGTAAGTATACTTTGCCTAGATATCACAATTATTTTCTTGTGTTATTATCAATTCACTATTTTTTAATACATACGTACCTACTGTTTTAGAGTGAGGATTGCTATGATTGTTTTTGCTCAAAATCGTTTTTGATACGGTAAAAAAAAACATGATCTAATTTTTTGCAGTATCTTCTTCAACCACATTCTCAATTGCTTTTCTTGGCTTTCTTCAAGAGAATTGAATGCTGAAATTTATATTGCCTATAATTAGTACTACACAAGTAACATTAACGCAAATTGAAATTTGTAATATTTGGATATTTTAATACAAATAAACGGGTACCTTTACATTATTTTGTGACACATTTTATACGTAGTAATAAAACTTTGAAACCACTTTCGTGTAGATAGAACTCACAAAGTGTCAAAATGATGAAATGTTACCATAATCTAATATCCAGCCTTCTGTCGTTTTAGCCTCCTTACCATTTTGCGAAATAGTCCTTTCGTCTGAAGTAATATATTATAGAGGTGGCCATGCTTAAATCTAAAAGGGATTTAGAGGTAATGTTCAAAATTAAATGCTACTTTTAGGAATACTTAGGTT
This sequence comes from Asbolus verrucosus, assembly GCA_004193795.1. Classification (NCBI taxonomy): domain Eukaryota; kingdom Metazoa; phylum Arthropoda; class Insecta; order Coleoptera; family Tenebrionidae; genus Asbolus; species Asbolus verrucosus. The sequence continues at coordinate 7,596 of QDEB01134358.1, read as the reverse complement.
AAAGGCTAATTGTTTTCAAGAATCATTCACACGCATTTCGAAAGGTTCAATAGTGTTATATGTTTGTTGTCCTTCCTACTACTTTTAAATGTCGATTCGTTGAAAAATAGAATTTATTCCTTTTTTCTTCTGACACTTTGATTTGTGTTTCTTTGTGTGTACCCACTGGAGAGAAAACGATTTGGTAAGGATGGGAACTTCCTAATCTTCTCTAAACTGAAATTTTATTGATATTAACCACATTCACTGGTTTTTCATTTTAATCTTTTGGGCTGGTTTTTGATGAATTGCCATCAAAACGATTTTCACTGTTCAGGATTGTTTCTAACTTTTAAGTTTATAAATACATTGAACTTGTGTATCAAAAAGATGGTTCGTTTTATTTTTAAACTATAGCTCACACTGGCAAATTTTTCCTGCAATATACTTGCTACTCTTGAACAATACTTAAATGTACTTGGCGAAAATAAACATTTCGGATTTATGATTTTAAGAGCTGAATATCCTTGAAACCCTACATTTAATTAAAAATTTCTGGAATTTCTGGAATTCTGAAAAAAGGAACTCGCTAGTGGTAATAGTAACCCTGTTTTATTTTACTAAAATAGTTTTACAAGTACCCACTCTTCTTTGAATTTATGAATAGATTCGAAAGATGTTTTCAATTTGTATTATATTATTTGTAAGATCCAACTATGTTTTTAATATCTCATTCGAATTAGCGGAAATTGAGTCAATTTTCCGAGTTCATTCATCTATAAATGATCATTTTTGGAACCTTAATTTTTTTGAAATTATTTTTCGATCAAGTGTCTTATAAGTCATAGATTAATTATGGTTACATTTAATTTTAAAAGCTGAGATCACTTTTCTTCAAATCATAGCTCAAACGTGATTCAAAACATGGCAACTCATAAACAATTTGCGTCTTCAAGTTCCATGCAGATCGGTTCATAGATGAAGAAAAAATACTGCTGAATCTCGAGACCACACGAGGCATAAGACTAAATTAAGAAAATCATAAATAATAGATGCATATGTGTGTTAAAATGTTAATACAATGTCTAGAAAGTATAATTTAGAAACAAAAAATTGAACCAGAAAAGACAAGACTGGATATTTTTGCGTGAGCATCCTGTCTGTAATTGCAAAGTAATTTGAGAATAACAAAGCGGAGAAAGCGTCGTCCACTATAAAACGAGGTGATAAATACGTAAAAAATCGATAAAAACAGCTATTAATTATGACACCTAATAGCTATCCCAAATCCCATATTGAATGAAAGAAAAAAACCGTTAAATCTTGGGTGGACGAGCATAAAGCGCAATTATCGCGGCATGGTACAGAATCATTAATTTTTCCCAATTCAAGTTTGCCCACAATGAAAAGTGTGTAATTTATATCTGGCTCCTTGAAATTTCGCTTGAAGCGTTCGGGGTGTTTGTCTTACGGTTTTTGAGTGCTTAATCTCTTCATTAGGGGATTATATCAAGCGAGATCAAAGATTTATAAGTGTTAAATAAAGAACGTTAAATAAACCATTCGTCTTCTGGTCCGGTAAAGAAACCCATTTTAGCTGTCCATTTTAAGTTTGCAACTTACAGGGATTGTGACACTTGCGGCAAAATGTATGCGTACTAAAAATATATTTATGATTTGAATTTTAAATGTTGCCATGAATATTAATAAAATTTCGTTGAAATTGTGTAAATGCTGAGGTGTGTGTAATTAAAAATAAACAGATCGATAAACTGTTTATAAATAAGAATGTAAATTTGTTGTGTGTAATACAGGAGTTCGAAATGATGGTATCTGCGGGCCATAAACCTGTCTGCACTTGATAAATAGCTAATTTGAATTATTATGTAATTGGTGACCGAAAGGGAGCCCATAATTTGTAGAGAGAAAGTACTATTTTAATTTCGTGATTTGTAACCTTCCTTACACAAAAAGTTGTGAATGTTATTATTCATTATTTCATCCTTCAATTTGTCACGTTATAAATTTTTCCACGTTCCGAAATTAATTTGGTAATGGTGGTTTTTGTTGCGGTGTGATTTTGTTTCTTAATGTTACTACCATAATACCTACTTTGATTGTTTTGTTTCAAATTGAAATTTCACGTAGTTAATTTTTTTTTCGGTAATATTTTTGGGAAAACCATCATCGAAAAAAATGATTTCTATAGCATTCAATGTTAAATTAAAATTAATTTTATTATATAAATCCTTCAAATTTAATTCTTTCATTCTCAGGAAACGCAGTGGCATAGATAACAATTATTATTAAGAAATAGCAAAAATTAGCATGATTTTTTCCATTTTCTGTGATTATTCAGAATTTTGAAGAAAGAGAAAAGAAAATATTTTCTTGAAATATAATGGAATTTTCGAAATATCGACCTAAATGTTGATCCTAATATGTACCTAAGATAAAAATTTATTCACAGTATGCTATAAATAGAATCAGACAAAATTTAAATTTCAATGCCTCATATTCTGTATTAAATGATTATTGCTAACGATTGTTGATTAGTTTCTACTTTCTCTTTATTAACCAATGACGTTGAAAAATTTGATGTCATTAATTAAGCCAAAAATGTAGCTTGTTTTTAAATACGTAATAATAAAAGTTGTCTTTAATTATGAAATGATTTTTGACATTGTGGTATCTAGGTATGGGCATAAGAAAATATGTAAATAATTTTTTCAAATTGGAAATACATCCTTCACAAAAGTTATGTTTTTTGTACTGTTCTTATAACATCGTGCTGTAATCTCGTAATCCTTTTGAGGGTGACTTCTTCGATAAATTTGTTTTTTATTATATTCAGATTCAAATTATTCGGTAATGACTCTCAAATCAACACGTTAGAATTTTCATGCTTTCTTGATTGTGGAGTCATACTGTGACAAACAAACTTTTGCAAGAAAACAAGTTAATTCGAAAGAAATCTTTCTTTCATGTATCAAATTCGTGAAAAGTTCTTTGTGTGCGAAAATTCGTAATTATTCATGGTTTAAACAAGAAAAACATATTTTTGCCAAAATAAAATAAATACATAAACAAAATTTTATAAATTGTTCATTAACGAAAAAAACATTACTTGTATGTATATTGTAAAATTACCTAATATTGATGGTGTTATTTTTTTGAATTGAAGTAACCTGTTAATACTTTTTCGTTTTCACAAATATTCGAAAGAAGCAGTAAAAGTTGGTTACAGTTTCTGGAAATATTTTTTTGAGAACTTATGTTTGAACGTCCATGGAAAATATTAATTTTTGACTTTTTAATTTTTAAAATTATTTTTTTAAAACAAGGGATTTCTAATTCGTTCCATCAAAATAAGATTATGGTGAACAGTTTAAAATGTTTATAATTCTTACTGTAGGTATATAAATTATTCTTCGGAACAAGACCAGGTGAGGCTAAATTATTGGTTTTGTTGCACTGTATTGCTTTGAAAAAAATTAAATATTGGTCCATTTACTCTTTATAAAGAATCTAATTTAACACCAACCATCGTAACAGCCTCAAATTCGGCGGTTTCATCGATTACAAAGTCGGTAAAGTTTTATAAGAACAGGATTACATATACACACATCAATCAATTTTTACATAAATAAATCCCTTTGGACACTGTTTTCCGGCTGTTTTCAAATATTGTAAAGTGTAAAAAAGAATTTTGCTGAAATTTTTTCAGATATGTAATATGCGTTATGGTGGAGGCCTATGGCCAATTGTTTTTATATTTGCCGCCTACAGAAAAATTGATCGTGTAAATTCGCCATCTCCCAAAATCCCGAAGTTTTTGATGATAAACGATCAACGGTATAAATTTGAAATTTGCCAAGTTTTCATATATCCCAACAACTGTTACATTCCTCGCCTCATCTTTTTTTAAACAATCAAACTGCAATCTAAGATTCCACCGTTCTTGTTTCATTTCCGAGTGTGGCCCAAATTCATCGATCATACCTCGTCATATTTGATAAACTTTTCCGGGCACATAAGTAACCCACTGGAATATTTGCTTTCGTGCAGAGAAGATGAAGACGTTGCTCATCGTAAATAAATAATGGTGCCTCGATTACTTTTTAATTATTGTACTTAGTTGGATATGATTATAAGTGGAACCGACTGAAAGGGAATGTATGGATAGTTAATGAGTGCTTAGCATGACAGCAATTTAATAAAACATCTTTTTTGTATGATTGTTGTTGATGTCGAATCGATATCAAGGTAATGCTTTTTAGTGATATGAAATTTTAAACATGTCGGTTGTATGGAAGAATAATCGTTAGTTATGGCAAAAAGAGAAAAGTTGACATAACGAGGGCGCCCATCTGTAGGACTTTTATCTGCTAAATACTGGCACGGCCTTGGGTAAAAATTATTGAAACTTCGATGGAAAACGGCAGTACGGATAGAAATAGACCGACTGGGGTGCTCGTTGTTTGCGATTACGATGATGACTATAAATTGTTGTGCCAACAGTGTCTTCCCACATACAAAACGTAAACAAGGCGAGTTATTCGCAGGTCTTTGAGCTTCCTCTTGTACTCATGCGAATGCAATTGACTTAACTAGCTCTAATTAACCTCCGTCTGATCAGAAGGTTTCATTTACTCGACGAAATTAACTTTGTTCAAATTAACACTTCGCGTCCATCTCCACGAAAGAACCCGCGGACACGTTTTCGCAATTGAAAAATTTAATGCGACCATTTTGTAACGGCCGTTTTGTTAAATCAAACTAATAAATTCCGACGATATGGCGCGATATAACTACTGAAATATTGCTGTTAATAAATCTCCGAAAAGCAAACATTTAACCCTTGGAAATCGATTCCGTGTAGTTACCTAACAATTTCCATAAATTTCACTCGCCGTATTTGTTCGTACTTGAAGGTGTCAATTTCTTCCGACGCAGCGATGACTACTGTCTGAAATTTCAGCTGCTGAAAATTATTTGTATGTTTCTTTCTTTTACTCAGTTTTGCCTAATTCAAGGTGTTTCATTTGCCTAATTCAGGGTAATTGAACAAGGTGCTTTGAAATGAAGGCTCCATTTACCGATCGGTCGAATAAAAAGAGACGAAATATTTTTATATGTACGGTCTACATTTTATAAAAATGTATACTTGAGATACAAGAGCACTTCGTTCAAGTTTCAGTTCAGAATTCATTACTTTGCCTAAACGAAATACGATAAAGTCGACGGTTTATATCCCTTTCAGAATCTCGTGAATTGGGTTAGGTCGGAATTTAAAACCTAGTTATTAACAACGGTTATCTCTAGGAATTTTCATTGATTGAAAGCTTAGGAAGGATTACATTAGAATCAGATAGTAAAATTCAGCCAGATTAGAGACGATGCTTTTTTTGCTCCATTTTTATGATTATTTTTATTCACCGATCTGGGTACAAATTTAAAAAATGAAATACATAAAAGTTCCTGCATTAAATTAATGTCTTTCAAACTCAATAAAACGTACACACTTAACAATAAGTACATTTTTGCGAGTATTTGAAATACGTGCTGTTCAAGTGGAAATTGTTAGTGATTGAAAATCTGTTCAGATTACGAAAAATTCGATGAAAAAGCAAATAAGGGCAGATGAGGACGAGGCAGAGTGGAAACAATTTTTCCCTTTAAATATTTTCCATTATGTCCGTTCATATAGTCCATCCACATTTTGTTCATTTTCAGTTTTAAATATTTGAAGGGTTAACCACTTATGAAATTGTATTTAACTAAATATAACTTCTTGATGTACAGAATTTAGTAAAATTCTGTCTTTTGTGAGTTATTTTGATGGGGATGGATCAATAGCGGAAATATTCGGATTGCTAAAAAGGGAAATAGTCCGTAAATGCTCTTATACCATATCTGCTAAGATGCGAACTGACGATAGTAAAATTATGTGCCTCTCAACTGTGGCACTTATTATCATATTCTATCAGTGAAATAGTAAGATATATGTTCAATATTATATGTATAAGGTTATGCAACTAAACACAGGAATAGTGTTTATTATGTAATGTTTTTCATTTTTAAAATTTTAATGAAACTGTTAACATGTAAAGAAACCATTGGAAAATTATGTTTTCTTTAAAACCTGTAACGTGCACATTTGGGATTTATTTTTTATTTTTGTAAAGTTCACAATGACGTCATATTCTCAGTTAATCAGTTAATCGATAGCTCTGTAGATAAATATAATCGAGACGTAATACTGTGATTGACAGAAAACAAAAATTTTAATGCTATATATTTTCAAGGGTTGGAACGAGTTTTTTTTTCAGTTTATCCTCTTGTTCGCTTTGCAGCTATAAACAGCAGAAAATGGTATATGATACAATGAAATTTCGCATTTTTAATGTTAACAGTTAAGAGTGACTTCAATATTTTAGCGAAAATATCAAAAGCTCGCCCGAGTATTTGAACTTAATGTGACACCATGAAGCACATATCTCAATTAATCTGTACTGAATACAAAATTTGAATGCACTAATGCTGGGATTCTGATCGGAATGATATCTAACCTCTACTAAAATTTTTCCTCCATCATCTTTTAACACTTTTATAAATTAAATTCAAAATTACTATTCGTAGATGTAAATGCATAGAAGTTCGTTTGAGCGGTTCGGTTGGTCTCATAAATTTTTTATCTGATATCATAAATGTTACAAATAGAAACGTAACTCACATTCTGAATTTTTATTTAAAGGCGCCTTATATGAGAACTTAAAAAATTATAGAGGCGCCTATAAATCTATTTAAAATATGTCGAAAAATGTCATAGGTAACGCGAATCAGCACCTCTCATCTGTTAAATTCTTAGTCTTGGAACACAGGATGTTCCAACGTCCCAACTGTTTGCAAAAGCAAAATTATGGCTTTATATTTATTAAAGAAATTCAAATGTAACGATCTCTCTGACAAAATTATGAAGAATGCTTCTTAAATGTGAAAGATCATATAGGAAAAAATTGAAAAATTAAATTTGTTGAAATTGACATCCATACATAAACAATTATAGTGAAAATTTTGTAACCACATCTTAAATTTGCCCGCAATATAAAACACTATTAGAAAATATTCAGTCAAAGGAAATAAAGTTCATTTTATATACTAGCACCAAATCGTGAGTAAAATTTAACATTTATATAGTAACACAATAAGAAATGAGCACTGATTTGAAAAACTAAAATGAAATAATTACTGCTTTTCATTTTTAAAACCATAAAAGTTGTACCTTGACCGACAAATTTTCCCATCCGTCAATGTCAAATTTGTCAAATTTGGTCGCCCACGTATCAGATAATCAATTTCCTTACAATTAGCTTAAAATGTGGGCGGAGTTAAGACGTAGTAACAGCGACCATAGTGTAGGTGTTTGTCCAAATCACCAAATCAAATTAGATATATAAAGATATATAAAAAAGTATTTATAAAATTTTCTTTAATAACAGAGCGGCCATCTTTCACAGATCGTTGGGGCACTGTGCAATCATCGATCAATAATAATTTCTAAACAAAATTTTACTCTGTCTCATACATTTCTTCCTCGTGTGTGCAGTTACCCGA
>QDEB01134353.1:5165-16909 GCA_004193795.1 Asbolus verrucosus | reverse complement strand
TTGTAACATTCTGCAAATTTAAATTATTATTTAGAAAGAATTGTGTAGCAATCGAAGTTGGCAATCTGTTTTCACAATAGAAGATACTACACTGAAGAATCTAGGAGCACTGGAGTAGTACAGGATTCGGTCCTAAGACCTTTCATATTTCTGGTGAATGTTTACGTAGCATTTCTCATTCATTTGCAATCAATAGCTAATCCAAAATATTCAAATTTAACAATAGAAGAATGAATTAACGAGCAAATGGTAATTTTGTGAGCACCAAATTTAATTGGAATGATCAAGTCGTTTGTAATAAAGTTATCAAAGCCAAAGTTATTACGCCAGATTTCATTCTAATCAACTTTTCATTGTAGCATTTCGAAAAACATCTATTATAATTTAGCATGCTATTATGTGTGTTATAAAACAATTATCACATGCAATTATCTTTGTCTTGCAAAAGCACTTAAGGTTGTCTATAATTTAAAGTCACATGATTCATGCAAACACTTGAAGTATTAGATCAAAAATTGTAACCTTCTGTTGTGAATTTTTGTATATATGTTGCCGAGTTGTTTATAAAAAAATTAAATTTATTAACAAAAAACAGTACCTGCATCACATGTTGGTCAATTTTCGTTAGAGGAGACGATAGACAAACGAAACTAACGCCGTGATCGTGAACGAGCGGTTGTACAGGATGATAGTCATCTACATCACAGTCATATTCAGCGTCTAATTCAGTTCTTTGTGGGGGTGCAGCCGCTAAAACGCGCTGCTCATTTACAGTCGACGACCTGAAACATCACAAACATCCAACTTAAAAGCCTCCGTATGTTTTAACGGCGCACATTCCTTTGATTATACTTGTCCAATTTTCCACTTACTTAAGATATTCGATGAGACTAACGGTAGGTGAAAGACGATTGCGGGTATGATAATGCTGATGACAAAGGGAGATGTGGTCCATTACGGCTTGCGTGCGATATATCTTTTCCAGATTGATAAGTCCGCCAGGGCCAATTTTTGTAAAATGATGGTCTTCCCCATTGTAGTCTGATATGAACTGAAAGCAAAAGAAGAAATAAAAACTTTGGCCTCGCTCGCGCCACGCAAATAAATCGGTAAAGTTGGCGTTCTCACCTACCACTTGTCTTTGCTGTTGTTGTTGGTCCCGATCTCTGCGCATGTCTGCTTTGGGTAGTTTCGGCTGCGACATAGATTCCTGGCCTGTAGCAGGATCATGCCCCGGCGGTCCCGAAGCCAAGATCTCCCGCAATTCCCGCAGGAAGGCCCCGAAAAATGGCACCACCGGACATTCGGCCATGGCCAAGGCCCTGCTTAAGGCACGATCATATTCCGCGGAGAGAAGCGCCGCCGACAGGAAGTCCAACACCGGCAACGTCTCCTTCTCCGTAATGGACAGCCAAAACGGCTTGAGTTTGTTGGACCTGAAGAGGAGAAAAACATCGATTTTCAATCAAAACCTACCCGTTTTCAAACTGAAATGGTGCTGGGGATTGCGATGCGAAGTTTCTTTGCGACGAAAAAGCAAGTAGTTTCCGCCGGCCTACAACTCTTTATTATCCGCTGGAGGCCGAAAGAAACCCCTGCTCTTAAGCCACTGACAGCCTGAAACTTTTGCCCTATTGGGCAGTTTTTAATTTACCTGCCTTCTTTCATAACATAGCTTTAACATCATTTTTACGTTACCATCAGAGGAGAGAATTTAGGCAAATACCTATACACAAATTTCAATACAATGAGGTTTAGGGTCGTGGTGATTAGCGTAATGCATTTATAGAAAGTGGTGCAAAATTAGCAAGATATATTTCAAGTTTCCGCATATAATTCTGCTTCCTAGTGTATGAAGTCTAAATTTCAAAATGTCGAAATAATCACGTTCGTTCGTTTAGTTTATATCTACAGTATAGTAAGAGGGTGCTTAAGTATCTGCCCCTATTTGGGTTACAACCAGTGCCGATGTTATTCCATTTAATGAGTGGGACGCTGTGTATCTGATACGTTTAAATTTGTTGAATTTTACCAATTATACGCATTCAAGCAATATAATTATTGTAACTTTCCATGCTTTGTTAGGATGAAATATTTCGCGAAGCCCTTCGCGTTTGCGTTTAAAATAAATGTTTGTGGTTTCAAAGGGAGCGAAATTAATTTTGTATAAATTGAGTCTTCTTCTTCAGGCGATTTTAAACGCTGCCTCCTTGGAAGTTTGTGTGCGAATCAAATCTAAAATTATTGCTAGAATGAACGTTAGTACGCAGTTCCCACATTTTTGAAATAGAAAAGAGCTTGTTAACTTGAATAGAAATCGTATTCATGTACATATTGTACCCACACAACAGCAAGTATTGATTACATTCACAAGAACAGATTGGTGAGAGGAAACTGTATTTTATATAATAGGAACATAATAACAAAAGCCATCCTACATAATTCGATCAAATAGTATTAAATTAATAACAATGTCCGAAATCATTTAATTATTGATGAAACGGGTAGAGAATTGACACAGGTAGTTCAAAATTTAATAAGCCGCCCCTTTATTAATTAATTCAACCTGAAACTTGGGTACATCTCAATGAGAACTTATGATAGCCCCAGAGCTATTACAGACAGGACTTCCTTCATTATTTTTGTGAGAGGTTAGAGTTAAAGTTCTGAAACTGATTTTTCTGTAATACTTAATTATTGGTGTTCTATTTCAGTCATCCGTTATCGACCCAAATGAAATGTACGTTCTATTGTATTGTAAAACAATACCTCATACTGCAATATTGCAGTTAATATACCACTGTGCAATAATAGTCAGAAACGCACAAGTTAGGTTTGAAGGGTCTTGAATAATTTATTATCAAGCTCTGGTTAGATTTACTATAATATCCTGAGGTAATCTGGGATATTGTATTTTCAACAATATTACCTAGACGTTCTTTGCAACCTAATGTCTTCAGGTCGGCTTATTTGGCAATAGCCTAGTTCTCTCGAATTCACTTCTTCGCTCCTTGGTAAAAAGTAAAAATGATTAATTTGAAAATTTGTATCCTTTCAACGTTATTCTTTTTTGGCTTTCGCACAAATACAAACCAGCTGGAATGGAATACGTTTTATTGTCCTTCCATTTTTCAAGCTGAACAGTAATGTCAGACGTGAAAGAAAATCTTTTGAAAAATGTGCAATGGTCGGCCGATTCAGCTTACACGCCCTAAATCTTTGCAAACGTCATCATCCTGTGTTGTAGTTAGTTATAACAGATGCGACAGATACAGCTTATTTCATTTTTTTTTCTTCATTATGTCATGTTTGCATTTCGCCAACTTTATCAACAGATTAGCGATATTTTTATGAGATGTGTCACACGAACTGATGTATATGAAACGTAAACAGATCTCTTCTAAAACTCCTACAATAACAAGAATTTAGGAAATGAAGTTAAAAGTAAATAAATTTAATTGAAAATGAAAAGACGGAAGAGGGTAGGCATATATCATAATAAAGGGGATAAAGGTAGAATGTATTTCGTTGGAAGCGTACATAGAAACAAGAGAATTTTTAATTTTCAAATGAGAAGTATTTGGTGTATCCTAAACCTTATTAGAATTCGGAGGGAAGAAGTTGAATTAAGGGGAAGTAGGACTAAAAAAATAGGTCAACTTTCCGAGCAAATTGTATTCATCGTACGCATTTTACAGCATTTCCAACTGTATAATTATATTATTAAATATTAAATAATAAAAAAATATTAAAATTTCATTTAGAGTAACACTAATAATGCAGAAAAATGTAAACGTTAATAATATTTAAACTTTCTTTATTTAAGACGTTATCTGATTAAATTTAAGCCAACTCTTGTTATTATTGGTATCTACAAGAAGCATGCTTTTTTCGCCTGTTTATACTTTTTTACAAGAATGAGTTTAATATGATTTAAAATGGCAAAAATGCGAACAGAAGACTGGTCGATTATATAAACCATCATTTTTCCAAAATCTGAGTTTTTTTAATTTGAAAAGATCCATTTGTTTTTAATGTAAGCTCATTTATAATAAAATCAAGTAATGCATTAATTGGACCACTGCAATAAAATCGCAACAGATGCCACATTTAAAAAGAATAATAAATTGTTCGCAAGTAATAAAGTAGAAAAATTATTTTTTCAAGAACACAGCAATTGTGATCAAGGGTAAGTTATTGTAAACTTTTTACAAATGAAAATGCATTCCAATGGTAAGTGTTTAGTTTGTATGTCAAAATATTGTCAAAATTATAGTCGAACATCAAATAATAGGTTTTGAGATCACCATAAGGAGACATATACAGGTCTAGTTGACAAATAATTAGTGAGTTGTAGTAGAATACATTGAGGTGTACATTTTAGCGCACGAGCATTAGTGAGGAGCGCTATAGTGTTTGATCATATCGCTCGCTCGCTCGTTCAGTGTATCCGATTGAGAATGCTTTGACCTATCGGGTTCAAATTTTGTATATATATTCTTTGTCAAAATCTTCAAATTTAAGTTCGTTAATGGGCATTGTAGCTCCAAGGGTTGTCGGAGGTGCACATCCCCTCTTCGTTGTTTGTTAAAGTAATACGATTAAATTTATTCGAAAGAAAAATTCAAATTTGTTGTTTGGTGGACGTTATTAGCTCTCAAAGTTTNNACGGAATCCTCACCAGCAAATATAACATAATTCAAAATAACATAGTCAAATTTAACAGTTCAGTTGTTCGGAAGGTGTTACGAAAAACAAAAATTGCGATTGGTCCGACCTGTGTATGCGCATTTAAAAATCGAATTTTCTCCTAAATGGTTTAAGATATCCAAATGTGTCTTTTAGATATGCATTCTTTGTCTCGTTTTTATATGAGTGAAGTGTAGCAATTTAATTTTTTAATATTTTTAGGATTATTCAGACCTATTATTGACGAGTTTATTGGTACACCGAAAGTTTTAAATATTGTAAATACCAGCACCAACATTCTATTCGCAGCTATGTGCTCGATTTTGTTAGAACTTATAAATAACATGCTTTTTCAGTTTTTAGTTTACTAAATCTGTGATTTTGCAGATTATTTTTGCAAAATCAAAAGAATGGCCGAGGCTGCAAGTGAAACAAATGAAATTCGATATTTTTTGAATTCACACCCTTAAAACAATTCCCTTACGGCAAGCAATATTTTTGCGATGTTATTTGTTCCAACATGAAAGGGAAATCAAATATTAACTTCATGTTAACTTCCCAAACAATGCCGTGTTAGTTTTACGATGTCTTCGATATTGCTGCGAGACTGATTGAGCGAACGTGCCGAATGTTCTGTACACAACCAATGAAATCTGAAAAAGCTACAATTTTTCGTGAATAACTCGCGACCGATGAATCGTAAAAGAAATTTCCTTCGCATAATCCAAAATCAATATGGTGCTTTTATTCTCAATTTCGTCCGCGTTTTTATGGGAATGATCGTGTTACTAATGAAAGCTTCGTGTATTAACTATCCAGAGAAAAGGGAAAGGTTGTACGTGCACCGGAAGCACAAAGCTCGAATATCGAATGCTGTCGGATAAACAGTACGGACTTCCCGTTCTTGAATCGACTGATCTATGATAATTTCAGCAGCGTGTGGTTACTCACTTGAGGCCAGCAATAATCTCCATGGCTCCATTGAAGTTGCCGATGTTCCAGCAGGATAGCGCCACTCTGAGGACGCACGAAAGAACGGCTCGACGAGCATCGTGCGTAGGCTGAGAGATTATCAGTTGCGTCACCCACGCGCTTACCTAATGCATTCAAACTGTTAGATTTATTTCGGGAGGGCAGAGAATAGATAGATGTAGGTATGAATGGATCGAGGCTGTGAAGAGGATTCGTCATTTTCATTAAAAGATAAAACGTTGTTAACCAAACTGGTAGTTCCATTCGGGCGATATTGATTGGCTTTGGGTCTTTCTGCGTTAGGTGGAGAGGTAAAGAACACGATCTTCGAGAGTGGTGGAAAGCGCCTGAAACGAAACTTAAGCCCTCGTAAACAGTCTGCTTCGGGTTTGAAGCTTTTTTAGAGCAGACAACTCCTAAACAAACCGACACGTTCCATTAGAAACGAGATGTATTCGAAACTATGGTAGTTAATAAACCTTTCTGACACAAGGGCTTAAATTCGAGGCGGAAATTCATTTTGCACGAAAAAATTGGGAAAGTTAGGTTATAAAAGTAAACTTTTACGACAAAAAAGTCCTTTGATCTTGCACGAAGGATTCGGCGGGGCCGTTTGGAAAATAAAAGATAAACGAATTGTAGGATTCAAAAAAGTATCCAATTTGAATTAACAACAATCAGAAAGGCACATTCCTACTAAGTTAATTAAAAGTTTAAAACGGAAAAGTAATTTATGTTATGTTCTATAATTTTCACCCAATTCTTTTATTTAAAGTAATCTTTTCACAGACCCACACAATTTTCATTTGTTGATCTTGAATTTTTCGAGACCCACTTCAAAGGCGTTTTAATTTAAAAGCGCAGGTATTTCACGTTCAAACAGGATTTTGAAATTCTTTGTTTGGAATTGAATTTCTTTTTTTTTACCTCGTTGAAACGTTTGATGAGAGTGGCTACAGAAGACCTCGTAGAGGAGTTACCGGGGAAGCTTTCCGACGATGTGCCCGTGGCTCCCCCAAGGTCCAAGGTCACCTGCCGTAAGTAATCGATCGGTGGAACCTGAAAAATATTCGTATGTAAATTTTACGTTTACAATTTAGAAAATTAAAATTACGATTTCTCTCCCGTTTATGTAATCTTATGGACAGCCATAAAAGTGCCATTATTTTTGTATTAATTTTATAAAATCTGGGTATACAACATGTGCATAAACGATAACTGTGTATTAAACTGTAAAATTCAATTTTGTTGCTTTATTTTGTGGCAGAGTTCAAAAACCTTTCCATATTGTTACATGAATTTGTAATAAAGGTCAATGATACCCTTGGGCTTGAACATACTGTGCCCTTGTTATTCCTTCCAGCTTATGACGTCACAGCAGATTGCTACAATACAATAAATTACTGAACAAGAAAATCTAACATAAAAGAGAAAAAGAAAACGCTGTCAACAGTACACTGATTTCCGCAATTGATGGTCGAATTGTTATTCATTAAGCACTTGCCAAAGTAATGAACCAAAGCGTATATCGAGTAATAAATACAATTATCATTTTGAAGGCACGCTGATATTTTTATTTTGTTAAATCTGGATGAATTTAAAGGTATACAAAATCATAGCAAGCAAGTCTAGATAAAAATTAAATTATTTTTATAAATCCAGCAATTCATCTGGAAAACAGGCAGAAATACAGCCTCGAATATTACATTTCTCAGATCTCTTTATCTATCCTTTGTCTGGAACGGAGTACTTTAATATTTAAACTTGAAACTTGATTCAGCCTAAAGTTTTGTTAAATAAGGTAAGATGCTTGCACTGCTTTTAAAGTTTAGAGTTTCTGGTAAGTGGTGTCGTCAATTAGATTTATTTTTCGTGCTTCTTCGGCCGAAAGTAATATTAACAACCAGCAGCGAATAATTCCTCTGGTTCAACCAGTTTGTAACAATACATCGGTTAATTACCTGATAGAACAGTTGATACTCGGTATCGGCCAGGCGCAGAGCAACCTCTTCAGGGAAGTGGAGCAGCTCCTGCAACTCCTCCAGCTCTGCGCAGTAACTTGTCTGCGCTGCGAGAGGAATCCTCTTCTCCAGCTCTGCAACGAAACCACTCACTTGCAGATATACCGAAAAAATTCAGATATGGGAGTCAAAGTGTTTGCTTTGCCTTTATATAAGAAGGGAAGAAATGAAAAAGGGCGTGAACGAAGCGACCTTGAACTAGATAGTCCTGGTGGAGGGCTAGATCGAAATGCAGGAACAACTCCTCGTGATGAATATGCAATCCGTTCAGTTTACCTTCATTGTTTATCGCGTTTTAATGGTGCGGCAGACGAAGATGGCATCTGGCAGGATTCGCGATGGCATTATGGAGCTTTCCTTTAACACTATCACTAAACCGACTCTTGAATGCGCTGTTTTAGAGAGCGCTTAAATCAACATTTTCGAAAGGATAGTACACACAGAATTAAGGGAGGAACACAACAACCCTTATTTACGAATCGCCAGATCAGCGTTTGCCAGATTCGCGAGTTTCATTCAATTTTTGTCTCTCCCCACTGATCTAGTTTGATCGAAAGATGCGGTGAACTCTGGTGGTTATAAATTCTCGACGGAACCACCTTTTCGAGTGTGCACACATTCGTTGAGAAATTAGAATTTTAAATTAGATATATGACAAAATTTACCGCTTGTTCCAAAATTTGGAGTGCTTGTGTAATGGAATTTTCGAGTATTGTAAATTTTTGGTCAAGCTGAAAGTTTAATTCAAGAAGTGTGAAAATTTAATACTTGGAAAAGTATTACCGAAAATGTCATTTGATAAATTCAGATCAGTATGCCAAGACAAGGTGCATTTCCAGCATACTTAATATTTCATGGTTTTAAGTACTAAACCTGTCGGATTTTCGCCTCATGAATACTAAACACCCACGAAAAGTTGACTAATTTAACTCTGGTAGGAAGTTATTACGATATTCTGTATGGAATCAGAATGGTCCAACTTTAAATCGACAAACTTGGAGAATTAACAAGAATGCCGCGCCGTCCCTTCCATTTTTGATTTCTCCTATTACTTCTACCTTTTGATATGTCTATTTTAGTTTCTAGTTGTCATTAATTTTCAGTTTATTGTTAGAAAATTTGATAAAAATTGATTCACTTCTTCCAGAGATTCTTAGAATCACGTCTATAACATAGTTTAGACAGGCTTTATCTTCGCTACAATAAATTGTATCTATACAGCAGTTAGCAGTTCTTTCCGTACCTACTGTGTAAATTTGATGCTAATTTTACTTAATTGATGCCAATTTGATTAAGGTTGTATTAACACATTTTGTTAGATCAGACAAACCAAAATCAATACTTCAGTAATTTGCGTATACAACACACATATTCAGTCCTTCATTGTAACCTATCATATCTATCATCATTTGCACACGTATTAATCAACTTGCATAGCTTTTCTGCTATTTTTGTATTTCATTTATTTTATTATTCCATTTAGTTATGCCTTTTGACATTCTCTAACTGAATCACCACATTTACTTCTATTACTACCAAAGTCATTGTCATACCTTTAAATACTACATGACTGAAAAGTCAGGTAGTGTTTGAATTTTACTCTTTGTTACTTTATTTCGTTTGTAGTTTTTCGGCATATTTTTGTTGTAATTTAATTTCTTGAAACCTCTTAATTTTCATTCTTGTTGATTCAAGTGAGTGACTTATTTTTCCATTTCTGTTCTTTCATTGCATCCTCATAACAATTATTTTGTGAGTAAATCAAGTATTAGAAACAAATACCTATTTGCCTACCCTTACAATTAATTTCTTTGCATTTCGTTTTCTATTTTTATGTTTAAATGCATAAAGAAATTCTGAACAATTCGATTGACATTAAACATTCAGAGTTATTAAGATGACCTTTCGGTATGATTGTGATTTGGAGAAAAAAAGAAATAAAGTACGGTTTCCATATACACGATGGGAGGTTCAAATTTTTAAATAGATGTTAGCTTTTAGCTAGATAAGTTCGCGATTTAAAGCAGAAATATATGCTCAGTTATGAATTTGATAAAGTTGGGTTCTGTACGCCATAATACTGTGTAAATTAATCAAAATTAAGGAACATTTTGGTACCAAGTGGCAAATTACGAAAATTTCTGGATTTGATAAAAAATAATAATAAAGAGCATCTTTAAAATTAAGGTCTAGACACAAAATATTTTAACTAAAATCTTTCATATACATGGTCAGTAAAATTTTTGGTGTTAAGCTTGAAAAACTGCTACTTTAACTTATTAGTTCTATTCTTACTTTCTTCAAAATCTTCAGTAAATTAACCTTACGAAGCAAGGTTTAAAACGGAGCAAAAATGTACCTTGAGTCTATTTCGTTTCTTTTAATTATACGACCTTGTATTAATTAGTTCCTATGTGCATATCAAAAGGTTTTGGAAAAGTTTCCTTTTCTGTATTAAATTACTACGTTATATTTTTTCCTTTTAATTCAAAGCAGAGATGTTCTTTTGTGTTTATAAAGAATTTTTTCTTAATTTATTATTTTTCAAATTTTTAAACAGTGATCCATTAAGTGATATACAGTGCTCTGAGGTTTGTATCTTAAGTCATTTTGCACTTCTTTACCAAGAGCATGTTTTTGACTTTTGC
Source organism: Asbolus verrucosus (assembly GCA_004193795.1). NCBI lineage: Eukaryota > Metazoa > Arthropoda > Insecta > Coleoptera > Tenebrionidae > Asbolus > Asbolus verrucosus. The sequence continues at coordinate 6,579 of QDEB01134353.1, read as the reverse complement.
AAATTTTAACACAAACTTTGATACAATAAATAAGTAGTAAAATATCTGGCAATGATAGATCACAAAAAAGATGATGAAAAACTGATGTACACTTTACCTGTATAGGATTTAAAAATATTTGAGGTAAATTGATAAAATAATTGAGGTAAATACTGCTAGTGTAGACGAAGAAAAGTTTGAAGAACTCTATTTTACAATTTTTCCAAGAATATAGTGCACTAGATAGTGCACATATAAATACACTTTTTTCATTATAGTTAAATTAAGAAATGGTATAAAGAATAGCTGAAGAATGCATAGCAACCCTGGCAAGTAGCAGCAATTTCACGTCGGTTGTATTTTGAGCAAGGTCCTTCGTGTATTTCACTTCCACAAATCTAACATGAAAAATAAATGCAATGCCAGAAACACAACTAAGTTGGTTTATGTTGCCAGGTACGTAATACAGGAAATTTATCTTGTGCCGTAAATTGCCACCATTCAGGGTGTCAGAGTAGAAAACAAAAATTAATAAAACGGTAAAAATAACCATTTGAAAAATAAAGAACAGCCAAGTGTTAAGAATAAAAAAAGTGTTTTCTTTTTCCTTCCACCGAAGAATGAAACTTATCGATTATCCAGTTATTCCTTTTTATCTGGTGTTTTCTTGAATTCATATTATTTTTTCGATGGCTGTTGATAAATAACTCGCGCCTGTATACCTTCGGGCACAAATCAAAGGTCTGAGAGAGAGGATTCGTATTCTGCCGGTTCGAAGTAATTCAAAAACGTCAGCGGGCGAGCTTGAATTTATATGAAACGTCGTAGCAATTTGGAACTGTAGCAGGTGTGAATGCCAGCCGGTGCTTTCCTAACTCTCCTTCTTTTGCCCCGGTCCGGAAACGCCTACACCATTCCGGTCCGGCACAAGTTGTCCTGCAACGTGCTCGCGATGGCTATGCAAATTACGACCCACCTGAAAACTAACGAAAGCCACGAATCGAATGGCAGACGACCCAGTTACGGAGAGCTTTTTTTTGAAGCGCGGATGAGTTTAAATGCGGAAAGCGTGTCGCTGCAAATGGATTCTACACGCTGCACCTTTAAATTAAAATCTTTTTAAGTATGGTCGCCGGCTACATCAAATGCACATATCAGCAAAAGGGACAAATACCCCTTTTAACTCCAAACTACTAAAAAGTGTGCATTTGCTTCCAAGATATACAATATCTCTCCCGGTGGTTGATCGATCGTCTCCAAATTTTCGAAAAGAAATTTATGCTCCAGCATTTTTTTGATCGTTTTCTCAGTGTTTTAAGACGACCAACAGTACCAATGTAATGCTTACGATTCTTAGCCTTAACAGATTTTGGAAACTATTTGATGGATCTAAACGAAATTTCGCATTAGGTTATACTGCTGTCAATTCATTTAA
>QDEB01134345.1:0-15814 GCA_004193795.1 Asbolus verrucosus | reverse complement strand
GACGGCGTCTACACGGTCTCCGTGACCGGCGGCTACGACAACAAGGGCTTCAAGGGCGACGGCGACAACGGCTGGCCGGGCAAGCCGCCGCACCGCGAGATCACCGACGAAGAGGCCTCCCAGCAGGGCAAGTTCAAGCTCTCGCGGAAGGAGAAGTGGAGGATACTGAAGAACGTGTCCTGCATCTCTTGCGCCTTCATGATCCAGTTCACGGCCTTCCAAGGGACTGCCAACTTGCAGAGCAGCATCAACGCCAAAGACGGCCTCGGCACCGTCTCGCTCAGCGCCATCTACGCTGCTCTCGTAGTTAGTTGTATTTTCGTTCCCACGTACCTCATCAAAAGATTAACTGTTAAATGGACCCTATGTGTTTCGTTGTTATGTTACGCCCCCTACATTGGGTCGCAGTTTTATCCCAGGTTTTACACACTCGTGCCGGCCGGCGTGCTCTTGGGCATAGGGGCGGCGCCCATGTGGGCCTCCAAAGCCACCTACCTCACCCAAGTTGCCGGCGTCTACGCCAAGCTCACCGACCAAGCCGTTGATGGAATCATCGTCAGGTTCTTCGGGTTCTTCTTCTTGGCCTGGCAGACCTCAGAACTGTGGGGAAATTTAGTCTCATCATTGGGTAAGGAATAATTAAGAGATTACCTGAAAAAACTAACACAGGTGTCCCACCGAAAAAGCCCCTCGCTTGTAACTTTTTTATTTGCAAAGCGATTCAGTAAAATTTAAAACAGAAATTTTTAATTTACAAATTATGAATGTACATCTTTACACAGCACCTTTAACCACTTTTTGTTTTATCACTGTATATCAGGTAATCAATTTTCTAGTAAATGTGGGCCAAGTTGAGATGTACTAACAGTGATTGCTATATAGTTAAAAAATATCATTGTTTTATCACAAAATATCGAATTGACGCCTATACTTGTCATCATTTGTCCGGAAAATCATAATTAATTTTAAGATTTGGGTTTGGTTAATTGATTTGATTAATTGTTTTTAACAGTTGAATAGTGCGAATTGAACTCAAAGAAATACAAAATTTTTTGTTGTTTCTCAAGATTCGTACGTTAATTGTAAAAGTAATGAGAATAATAAATTATATATATTGAAATGTAAAAAAAACTTGGAATTAATTAAATTAATGGTACAGACTACTACTTTTAAGAATATTTTGAATCAAAATCTATTTGGCTATTTACAACAATCATTTAGGACGATTTTCAAAGGTCCGATATTGAATACACGCTGTTGTTCTTATCAGTACTTTTAAATGGTGGAAAAATAACATGATCTTTAGTAAACTGAAATTTTCTTTTATGCTGCTGGACTGGTTCTTGTTAAATTGCTGTTTTTGCTGTTTTAAATAACTTAAATAAATTAATAATAGGATCGTTTCTGACATGGTTGTCAGCCCTTTTAGATTTCACCATTGAACTCGAATCTTCAAAACATGATACATTGTATTTTCAAACTATTCCTCGCTCTGGGAATTTTTTCTTGAAATATTCTTCTTTCTACACTTGAAAATCTCCCTACATAAAAATTATTTCTTGCTTTTATCGAATTATAAACTTCAATTTTGATAAAATCATACCAGTAAATAGTTTAACAAAGATAATAATTTTATAAACAACAAAACGAAACTTTTTGACAATTTTAAGCATGAATTTTCTTGCATATGTAGCATAATTGATAGAAGAAATTAAGTGCACCTTAAGAGCTAAATTACCAAAAAAAGCTTATTTAAATTAAAAATTTCTGAAATGAAAGAAGATAAAAGAATAACTTTCACACCAATCCCTAGTCCAGAACTGTCAATAACCTTATTTTACGTTTTATTGAAATCGCGTCATAAATAAAAAAGTTACCAGAGTGGGGGCCTTTCGGTGAGACAACTAATTTTGTGAAAATTATATTTAATTTCATGAAATTTACATATGTTAATGCTTGGCCTTTTACACATCCATGATGTGGAAATTAAAAACCTCGACTTCAGAATTGAAAATTTCATATAGTCGTCATGCATTTAATGTCGATAGGTCAAAACGCAGACTGGTCAAAATGTATCAATAATTCAGTCTGTCGATATTTTGATTTTTTAACGTTTTAACTTGACCTCGTGTTTATTTATCGACATTTTGATCTTCAATATTTCTACGTTTCGGTGTTAGTCACTTAATATATTACCAAGAAATGTAAAAAACTGTAAAATTTTACATACATTCTTTATGTAACATATGTGAAATAATAAATTAACAGTTCTTCATGCTAATTCTCGGATTTCAGTTTTGAGCAATCCCCATGGTGCTGCTGTTGAGACAAACGACACAGGACCACTAACCTACGAAGGATGCGGTGCTAATTTCTGTACGTCAATGAGCTCAAGTAACGAAAACCTTCAAAGGCCAGATGACATAGAAATCTACGAAATCTCCTCGATTTATTTGGCTTGCATCTTCGCGGCAGTTCTTCTTATCGCCACAACTGTAGATCCTCTATCAAGGTCAGTACCAATACCGTTATGCTTTTTCGCTGTATACTCGAGAAGTGGTTTAAGACGTGTAGGTTGTTGTATTGTGTGAATTACCTTGATCAATCAGAAGCCGGATTTTAATTAATGCATATAGTCAAGCATTATTATTGAACTGTGAGCGGATTCCAAGTAGTTACATAATTATTTTCATACCATTTTCGGCAGCATAAAACCAATAACCACTATGCCTACCCTAATCAGCTCTGGATGCGACAATTCATTCGCCTGATCATTATCTCGAAATTATATTCTAGCAGATAAGCTAACAGACATGACTCATCGAGTCGACTGTAATTTGATCGATTCATTAACAACTTTAATGGCTACTTCATTGTGAAAATCCTAAACAATAAAATTCGTGAAAAAATCAAATTAAGGTGAAACTGTGACTATACTTTTGTCACCTCGATAATTTTTACAAAATTACAGACCTTGGTCGAATTGAAGATTTCACATAAAACCTTCGACCTAGTTCAAAAATGCGATAGAACTGAATAAAAATAAACCATCATGTGAAAACGCGGAAGCCTTTAATGACCACAGGCAAAACAACTTCTTTCCGAATCTCCGCTAATCGTTTTACATACACCAAACGTACTCGTAATTTTTACATCAGAACTGCTTGGGGGGATTTGTTGATATAACGGCGTCACAGGAAGAGAAAATAAGAATTTGGTCCTTCCATGTGCAAATGTTGCTTTAGCGCTTTTTATAGAACTAATTTTGACCGGACACAGATAATTAATTTTGTGCAGAAATTTTATTAATTTCTCAACAGCTCTTTTTCGCGGTTTTTAAATGTCTGTCACGAACGGGTTTTATAAGGATAATGAATTGCACTGACGTCGTTTAAAAGCTATAAAAAGTCATCCCTTACATCTAACTGAAAAAATTTTGTCGCAAGTTGGGATAAGTTTCCTCTTCAGTTTTAAATGCGCAGTAGATTATGACACATAAAAAAGTCACATTATAAATAATCAAAGCAAATAAAAATGTTTATTACAAATAAAAAATACACAATTTTAAAATAATATTTTTCTAAGAGTCAAGTACAAACACATCATTGTGGGTTTCAAAAATATATTCAGAGTTTTTTTTTCACTTTTAAAATTTACTTGTAAACAAAGGAAATACAGAAATTTGCAACTTTTTCGTATCTAATTGTAGATTTGTCAATCGTAATGACAACTATTTCAGATACAAAAAGCCTTGGAAATATATTGACATCGTTTAAATCGTGCGTTACAACATACATATTTTTTTCCATCATTAAGTAAATGTTATTAGAATTTCCACAGACATTCTTTAAAATTGAGTTTAAAAACGAGCGAGTTTTGGTCAAAAGCAATAGCGCTTCTCGCTATTACTTATGCGTTAAAACTAACTACTTTTAACTTGATTGATCTGTATTGTTTTATCAAAATTTTAATTAGTTTGGTCCTAGATATCAGACTTATAAATATATATCAATTATAATATGTCACATATGTAATACTTCGTTCTTTGTAAATAAGTCTCTTTAATTTTTTTTAATTATGGTATTGTTATACAGACTTTATCTTATAATATTTGTTCATTGATAAATTTAAAAAGAATAATGTAATGTCATGTTAAATTAAATTCAATTTGTCAAACTACAAAAGAGTCAAAAAACCATCAGACAGATCTTTAATCCATGTTTAAGAGTTAACATTATTGCAATTATTTTTAACAAAAGAAACAATTTGTTATAGTGCCATGTTCTCTTTTTACAACTGATGTTCCTTTTTACAGTAGTTTCAAAAATTGATAACATTCCCGTATTTAAATAAATGAAATCTTTAAGACTTTTGTTCTTTTATTAGACCCATTTATGGAACAAGTTTTGTATTTTTAAATTGTAAATTTTGTGAAATCATGTGGTCCATTAATTTTAGGTATAAGTATTAAAAAAAAAAAAAAACGTGTTTATCAAATATTGCTTATTCTTGTTGTTTTAATTAAGGATGACAAAGGGAGCCGTTGGTCGAAAGGAGGTCGAAATCCCATTTAACCTTCTTCATATTTCTATTTATTTTTGTTTTGTACAGTAATTCATAAAATTGTGATCAGTATTAAAAATTATATAACGTTAGAAGGCCTTATACATAAGAAAAATAACTTCGAAATTATGAACGAAAGTATGAACAAAGTATGAACTTTTCATTTAAAAAATGTCCAACATTTTCTTTAATTTAAAATGTGTTGAAATTCAATAAATGCAATCAAATATTTTGTTAAAAACGTTTGATTATAATTTTGTGTTTGAATTAAACATCTTTTAAATTTTATTTTGATATGAGGTATTTATTGACGACTTTCTAGGAAAAAAATTCGACGCTGTTTTTTCGTTTACTCTCACAGAGTAACATTAGGTTCTCCAAGAAAACATATAAAAATGTAATTGTCTTGTTCGTTTAAAAGTCGATTAAAATTATGGATTTACCCTTTCGTAATTATTATTATTACAGCTCAGCGATGAAGGTGACGGTTTTTGCGAACTCCGGAAGTTAATGTGCAGACAATAAACTCAAGTAACTTAAACATAGTTATTATACAATAATAGTCGACAGTATCACAAGAGAAATAGGGAAGTGTGGAGACAGAACGATGTCATTATGGCCCATACATAATGACGTTCAAAGTAGAAAATTCAAGGCGATTCGTGGGAATCAAAATCTGAAAATCGTCGTTTCTGCAGGTGGTTATTGATATTAATAAATATTATCAAATCGGTGTCAACACCTACAAGTTAAGGTTATCAAGTTTTTCAATTCTGGGAATAATGGAGTTTTAAAATCGTTAAAGATAAACAGACGTCGAATTAAAGAACTTTTTTATAGAAGAGTAAATAAACAGTAATTTAGTTTTGTTTCGTCAATTCCATGTTTTATAACTTTGAGGAAACTTTAACAGAAGTTAATTAGTCTTATCAAGCTTCCTAAGACCAAACAAACATGTTTATAGCAATGATACATTAAGTGGGTAATAAAAATATAAATTTTGCTAAATATGTAAACCGCTTTCGTACAAAAACAGATAAAAAAATGTTTTGTTTGAACGAGTGTAATCACGTAAAATTGCAGAATTCGTCTTAGAAGCTACACACATTTATGTGCAACCTTGAAAATATGCAAACACCACCCACGAATTGAATTTTTAATTAAGAATCAGCCGCTATTCCACGATTCAAACAACTTTCTATGAGTTATCAGCTATGAGGAAATTATGGTAAACCTGCATTTTGTGGTGCATGTTGGTACATGTCGCAACAGTCGTAATGTTTCCTTTGTTGTATTATATAATCATGGGTTTGAAAAAACGATAATAACAACAATGAAATATAGTTCACCTTGACTCGCGACTTATCCATGTCAGTCTATTTGCCAGCTGCAACATCGCCTTGTAGAGGCTGCGGATTTTTTCATGGGGTGTGTTAACGATGGATTTTTCGCGTTGATGACGCATGTGAATTTCCTGGTCGTTACAAGCCAAAAAAACAACCTTACGACGAGGCCAAAAACAATTATCGACTTCGGACCAACAAAGGTCTACAAGACCTGACCTACCGTATCTCTAATTAGTTTGGAAGGCGATTTCGTAAGTGATTTTTCGTCAAAATTGACCGTGAATCCACCGGAATCAACAATTACGTAACAGTAAAATCGAATAATTTCGATGTTAGCACCACAATTTTGCCGTATCCGTTTTTTAGCACAATAATCGGAACATTTCCGGTCAACTTTTTCGAAATTAGCCACATGTGTCAATCACCTGTGTTCTGGGGAGAACGGACGTTCTAGATGGAGGGAGTCAAAATTCGAAAGCAATTCAGTTGTTCCATGTGGTGTAGTATGCAGAAGTCGATGGCCAACCGAGATTTGGCATCCACCTTTCTCCGGCGAAGGCCGCCATCTTGAATGTCCATCGGCGGTTATTTATCTTCGGCAAGGCCGCGTACTCGCCTGGAATGCTCCTCTAATTATACAGTTTACCGATTGGCCGCGCAACGACAATTTGACGATACTGCATTTTTGACCTTTTAATTGATCTAGCCTTCCTTTCCTTATTTTTATATTTTGTTTGACCAACTTTATGGTTCGCATCGTGATTTATTCACACGCCAAATATTTGTTATTATGGGCCATAAAGTTACGATCGCGACACAAGGTTAAGAAGCAATATTGACACTGACGTTTTGCATTATATTTTGTAATTTATGGATTTTTGCACAACATCTATTGCGTCACCATTCCATTTGGATTCTTTCAGATTGAAATGGCAGAACTGAAAAAACATAACCGGATCGAAGCAGTTATCATAAACCCATTAAGCGATGACATTAGCACAACATTCAATTCTCACAATAATTTATTGACAGTTCCTCCATAATTCAGCGAACACCCAAGACGCAAAAATCGAAATTGTTTCGAACATGCGATGCTTTCAGCGGTACACGACAAAACAATCCTCCAGTTACATAAAGCCTCAATTACAGACAAATCTGGCGCCAGGAAGTACTCGGCTACGTGTCCGACTTTCCCAGTTGCAGAAATAAAACCGTCAACGATCGTATTCAAATCGACAATTACAGTTAATCTTTTCTGCAAGAAGCTAAATTAAGTTTCGTGGAATTCCATTGCACTTGTAACTCGCCATGTTTTATTCCACGACCGCTTTTTCTCCTCGTTTTTGGGTAATTGTTCCTTGAAACCTCACAAAAATACTTCTGTCACAGTTGAATTGGCAAAGAGTTTGTGTTATTATGCTTGCTAAAACTAATCGAATGCACTTATATAACCAACTTGCTGCATACTTTCATTTTGACTCCACCCTAAATAAGAGAAGGATGACTGTCCTTGAACTATGCGATTTTTATCGGTCACTTGTAGAAACTACTATTCCCACACATCGGCATGAGATTCCTGACTAACACGTGAACCTGTTGATGGTGTCTCCCACCTTGGCCAAAACAAACTGCATCGCAAATAGCGAACTGCAAGAATGTTGGCCTAATTTTTTTCGTTGTACTTACATACAAAACAAGCAATTGCTTGTTGTACTCTGAGTCATTGTTTTGGTAGCTACATATACTTTCGAAAACTAATCTGACAGTGCAAAAAGAAGAATGAAATAACTTTTTGAATTGTTTTTCAAACTAATTCAGTCATTTCGAAATTCATTTAAAAATGCTCCTGCCAACAGTGAAACAGTATTGGGCCTTCTGTTTTTGTAACAGACAGTAAATAATTAAAAATTTGTCTTCAAATATATTAGTATTCTTAAGAACATTTCTGGGAAGAAGGTCGCTCTACTTTTTCAGATTTTTACGAAAATGAAAGAATGTTTTTATTTTTGAAATGTCCCTGTTTTTTAATAATAGAATTTAATTTCTGATTTCAGTTTCAGCTTCAGTACATTCTCCAACTGAATCTATTTGGTAAAAGGTTTAACAATGAAATTAAAAGGGAGTTTACTAGAATTGACTTCTTGGATCTCCCTCGCATTGACGTTTTTCCAGTCGTTTAAGGCTTTTTTTTTACATGTTGATTAAATGAAGAATTTCAACTAATCAACATTAACATTTTCAGAAGTAAATACATCGTACATCGTGCGAAAACGGGACATTAAATAGCCTTTTATAAGTTTAGTTCGTTAGACCACTTACCGTTGTTCTTCCTACTTAGAGAATTTAAATTTAATTGCACATAGTATTTAATTTGAGCAGCTCGATGGTGTATATCCCATTACCTCTTGATAATGTCTGACTTACTATTGCCCAGATTGAAAAGAAAGTGGCCGAACCAAAATTTTGACAAATTGTCCAATTCTCGTTACACATACATTTTGAATAAAATCTTCTCGCAACGAGATTCTCAGTTATAAAAAAGAAATAGCCGAATTCTTTCGTTGTCATGCATATTTTATAAAAACCAAAGTTTTGAAATTATGTTTCATATTTTTTTTATTTTAATTAAAAACGTCATTTGCTGAAACGTTTTACAAACCAAAATTATAAAGTAGTTAGAGGAGTAAATTTATTATTATTGAAATATCAACCATTATTGCAACAAAGAGTCATGGTTATGGACCAGGTTTTGAAACTCTGAGCTGTCATGGGTATATAAGTAATTATTATATTATAATTATACCAAGTGTTCGGTTTTGGTTGATATTTTTTCTTGCTTTTTTAAATGGGTCAAATGAATTTTTTCACTAGTTTCAAAGCTTCAAGATTAAAATTTATCATGTTGCAACTGTTATAAGAATATAATTATAAATTTAAAAATTTTGCTTTATCTTACTTAACCGATAAAATACACACTGATTTTGATTTATGCCTATATGGCATGTAAGATGAAGTTATATGGTTTAGTAGCTTATATTATGACAGGTTTTTTCTTTTTGTGAAATATGAAATATGAAAATTTTTATAAAATACTTAAAAAAAACATAAACGGTTAAACAAAAAATAACAACTTTCTTAAAATTCTTTTTCACGATAATTAATTTATTTCAGTAAATAAGCCATAAAATAACTAATTTTTATTGATAACGTAAAGGTACACTAAATTTGATATTAATATATTGTTAATTTTAATTAATTAATTACATTATTGATTTCAAATTTGCCATTTTCTTTGTATTTATTCTCTTTTGTCTACATAATATTTTTAATGTTTTGCCACAACATTTCGCCTTGTAAAGTCTCTATAACAGACAAAATGGCCGCGTTGTAGATAAATTATGTAACCTAAATAAATTTAGATTTTCTTAAATTATAAATATAGTTCTGTGGGCTAATCTCGAAAAAAAAATCATCCTTGGAGCATACAAACAGCGGAATCAAGTTTTTAAATTATTTCTAACTGGGTTTGTCCTGTAAAGCTGTTTCCAAACGATAAATTTATAGCCCAAAAAACGTGCCAATTAGCAAAAATATGTCTGTAGGTAAACGCTTTGTCGGAATGGAAGTGTTTATAGGTTTGAAATTTTACTGCTTTAAACCGGCTATTTATAAAGGAATAAACTCATCAAAACTATGGTTTCGGTTCCAAAATATTGCGCATTCGCCAAAGTCTGCATGCAATCATGCATGCAGACTTTGAGTGTTAAAACAACAAAATGCGGAATAAATTTTGGTGTCATTTGAAGGTCTACCAGCATATTCAAGTTTACTTAAGCGTATACATAGAAGAGCTGGGGTTTTCCGAAATAATGTATTCGCCGAACAATGGCCATCAGTGTCGTGACCCACCATTAAAGTCTCCATCTCGCTTCCAATTAACGCAACAGCCTGCAGAAATTACATCATACTCAGAATTTTTCAGCGAATCAATGACGACAAACTGCTCCACTTCCAGCTAATTTCCCTTCTAACTTTCCAGATATGGCGAGAAGCAAAGACGGAACAGCGGCGTGGAGATGACCGGCATCCAGCTGCTGTCGGCCACGGCCTACCAGCTGAAGAAGCCCTATCAACAGTTGCTCATCCCTATAACGATTTGGATAGGCATGGAGCAGGCTTTCATAGGCGCCGACTTCACCCAGGCCTTCGTGTCCTGCGCCTTGGGCATCCACAACGTGGGCTACGTCATGATATGCTTCGGCGTGGTCAACGCGATCTGCTGCCTGCTGTTCGGCTCGGTGATGAAGTACATCGGCAGGGCGCCGATCATGGCCCTCGGCGCCGTCGTCCACACGGCGCTCCAGGTGTGGCTGTTGATCTGGCGGCCGCATCCCGAGAACCCGATCATCTTCTTCATCGCCGCGGGGCTGTGGGGAGTGGGCGATGCCGTGTGGCAGACGCAGGTTAATGGTAAGTCTTTTGTGTACTTTGGCGGCTACGTGCATGGGAATTATCGCTAAGAGGCTGACGTACGGTGCTTTCGATGGCTGAATTCACGAAGATGTGGCCTGCGGCGTCGCTAACCAGCCGTAACTGGTTCCGTCTTCGGCTCCGGGCGAAGCAGGTTGGCTAATGCGTCTTTGTGCTTAAACTGTTACCGCCTAGGCAACAAGAAAATCTACAGAGTTCCCTTGTTATTGTTATTTATTATTGAAATCATTATTTTCCAACCTTTGGTCGACCTCTTAATTCTGCTTTATGAGTTTTTTATCGATACATAAATATGAATATTACCTATTAATGAATATTTTGACAATAATTAGACATTCTCGATGATCTGTTGTCAGGTTTATTAAAAATTCATTAGTACATTTCTTGGAATTCGTTTAATAATTTGTACCTGATGACTTGGACTGTTGAGATTATGTAATAACGAAATAAATTATTGAAGGTGCTCTGGATGCGTATAATTTTTATAACCTTACGCAAAAATATTTTTCATTAAACTTAATTTAAGAGATGGCCTCACATTTGAATGCAGACTCTTTTTATAAAGTACTTCAAATTAATGGTTTTCAGCCATTTCAGCAATTCATAAATAATAAAAAGATGTGTTTCGAAAAGTAAGCCAATGTCGTCAGGGCTTAATTGGAACGAATCTCTTCATGGCCTTCGAAATGGGTTTGAATGGAGTTGATTCTCATTACAAAACTTTTTTCTAAATTTTATTATTGAAAAACGAAATTTTGCCAAACAAAAACAGAAGTTATATAAAATGACATTTAATTAAAGTTCAATTTGTTTTTCAAATGCCATATTATGTTGAGCTGTAGTGATTAATTGCATATCATGCATAACATTTTTAAATTTTGTTTTTATTTATTGCTGATTCTACCATCACCCGCAGCTAAGGAAGACATACCAAGCAAAAACTTAAATGATTAAATCGCCTACAATGATGTAATTGCGTAATTCATTTTTCTCTTTATTTATACACTGTGGGATTTTTCATTGTATTATTATATTAATTTGATACTCTGAACAGATTTCTTACAATTTTTTTGAAAATTATTCATTAAAAAAAATCCTCAACCCAAAAGTAATTTTGAAAAATGAAATAATGAGGAATTATGCAACTTCCAGCAAATCAACTTTAAACATATGGATTGTCGACATTTATTTAAATGGCAACATTCTTCAATTGCATCGTTAAAAAAAGTACAATTTTTATGCAGAATATAAAAATTCTTTTTTTTTTTTGGGTAAATTAATTAATTAAAGTAATATAAAAATGTAATACAAATTTATATGTAACAATATATTAATATAAATAAATATCCAAAAGATGGCGTTTAAAACAAGGAATTTAAACATTTCTCAAAATAAAACTGTCATAATTTGTCACTCTGATGTTGTTAATGCTTGTCAATTACACAATGTAACGGGCAAAATTTAAATACTACTCTTTCAAAGTTATGACAAGTTTTTAAACTTATTAATCTAGATTTTTTCTTTTATAAAAGTGGCAATTCTTTTTTTGCAGAAATATAATTATTAGCCTTGCTGTATCATTAAGAATGCACAAAAAATCAAATAATGAAGAAACCTTTTTTCTTGATTACATATGTGACCACTATAAAAAAGTTCGACAGAATAGTAACTGCTGATTGAACTTATCGCACTTGAATTTCGGACAGTTAAAATGTTATAAAATCAATTTAGAAAAAACAGCACTTCTTAAACGTTTATATAACACTTTAAAGAAAACAAACTAGGACAAATATTTCGACTTAAAGATATCACCTTATAAAATAACTTTCAATCTGACGATGTTCAGTCATTTAATTAGTACCTTTTTTCGAAAATTAATTAAAATTTGGACAGGAATACAAAATTTTGTAAAAATTAACAAAAAAGATTGAATTAGAGAACTGAACATGAAAAGAAGAATGTCGAAAAAAATGTTTTCAAGAGATCAAGAAGGACCTTTAATTAAAATTTGATAGGTAGGTCAAACATTATTTAAATAAAAACAAATTTATCTTTTGTTACATGTGTAGGTTTTCAATAAATTAACTTTTTAATAGCACTAAAATGTCACAAAATATTTAGTTTCTATACATTGTTTTGATAAGAACTGTAATAAATTATTTACAAGTCTACTATTGAATTATTTCAATGTAAATTAAATTCTTTTTTCATTGTAACAACACACGTTATACTTAATTTTTATCTTTGGCAGAATCAGTGATAGCAGTTGATTGTTGGTAATACAAAGTCTGTAAATTGACGAACTTTCTCAAGTTTTCTATTTCTGTACTAATTATTGAATAAACTGTTAATTGTTAAGTTTTAATCAAGATTTCCACTTTGAACGTTGGCCGCACTTTTACTTTCGGAACCATTTCATTTAATTGTTGAGAAGTAGAAAACAATTGTGCTCAAGAATGTAATTTTTAAAATTGTGTGGCACAGAAAGGTGTTCGATTTTGGCGGCTCACTAAAAATTTAGCTCTAAAATGAAAATATGTTTATTTTGAAGTTTTTGTTAAATCAACTGATGCACAAATGTGGAAAAATTAAATTAATGACCTCAAGATCCAATAAAATAACCGCAGCTTCCTAGATTCTCAGAATTGCTCAAAGCAAATTGATAATGATCGGTTTAACACCAGAAATAAATAACCATTAGATTGCAGCTATGTCACAAGTAGCTGTTCAGGAAACGAAACGTCCTTAGATTAAACTGTTTCTTTAAAAAAAAAAAAAAAACTAATTCTACACAATCGATTCTTAGAAAGCAAATTTGCTTTCATTTAGTGTTCAAATCTTCCATAACTAATTCCTTTTTTTTTCAGGCCTTTACGGTACACTTTTCAGAAGAAACAAAGAACCAGCCTTCTCCAACTATCGTCTATGGGAGAGTGTCGGTTTCGTAATCGCTTATGCATATTCAACACATTTGTGCGCCCGCATGAAGTTATATGTTCAGCTGACTATTCTTCTGACAGGCACCTTCATGTACATCATTGTCGAAATCCACCACATGCGCAAAGTCAGAAGACAAAAGGAGAAAGAGAAGAGGGCCGCAGCCCTTGAAGCTGCCAACAAAGCGGCTATTCAGGAGCCGGAAGAAACTGATGATGAAAAAGACGATATTGATGATGAGATTATTGTTACACATCTGTAAAAAAGGTAAGCCGAAGAATCGGGTTTTGATCATGATGTCATGCATCTTCATGGAGAGAAAAAAATCTCAATCCTGTTCGGGCCGAAAACAAACATGTTAGATCATTCCTATAACAGATAACTACTTGATTATCAGTGTTTTGTTTTAACAATAATTAATCACCGACACGATTCTAGCTTTATCTAACGTCGAAGTCTCCACGAGATTGCTGAATAATGGGAAGAAATAAGATCTGAAATTAACTAGCCATTGTTCAATGCGTATTATTAGCGAAACAATAAATTTTTGCACGTGTTTTAATTATCTATTAGACCAATCAGAATTCGTTATGTTGTCATGGAAAAGAGTGGATTGAGGGTGTAATTATTGTAATTACAAGAACCTTGACGATTTTTGTCGTAATATCTTTAAAACCCAAGTCAGTCGTTTCAGTTTTAATAATAAAGCCATTTTTTGTGTAAAAAGTGACATGTTTTTTACATAATTAATCCCAATTTAGACTTGGAATTAAAGGAAGGTCGTTTCTGTGATTAACATGTTAATATATTCAGCTCGTTTAACCCTCACAACATCCTGATGACATTTTTTCAATACTCATTTGAAACACGAAGAAAATCTCCATTGTTAAGCTCCCAACGTTATGCAACAATTAAACTTGACCTTCGTGTTCATTCGATGTAATTTATGTTTTTGTAGTAAATGCAGCTCCATTCATGACTGTTTTTCTGTTGCAGGTATTTCGAGTGCAAGTGCTTCGGGACCAGTGCACATATTATTCCGTCATTTTTTATTGTCAAAAAATGCAGTAGTAGGATCAGTATTTGCCCATATCATACTGGCATAAGAATATAATTATTGTATATAATGTTTTAACACATATTTCAAAGCTATACGTATTTATGAGACTTAAGATGAGCGGTTTTTTCTCAATTTATCATCGCATAATTTGTGATGGTAAACCAAAAAACTTGCCCTTATTCCATTCGGTTTTAGCTTATTCATAAACAATCTGATCTTCCAGCACATTTAAGTTGGTCGTCTTTTAGCCTTGAACAATGTCAGTTTAGATTTTTTTTATTATTTAAGTGCCATTACAGTGAACATAAGAAAACGTTCGATTTGTTTATGAATAAAGCCGCAAATTTAGCAGTTACTAGTTCTTGAGAATGCAATTACATATTATACATATTTACTCATGCTTTTTACGCATACATACAAAACACAAAATTTTCATTTTGAGGTTTTGTCGTTAGTTTATTTATATTATTTTATTTTCCTGATAATTATAGATAATTGTGTACAGTATAGTTATAAATATTTAGGTGTTATTTGTAGTCAACAGTAGGTTAAAAGAGTTAAGTGTAAATTTACTCAGTATTCCATGAGCAATACTGTAGCAATAATAAATTCTTCTAAGTTATTAAATTTTGTTTCATTTTCCCCATCTTTTCGACCCAATTCTCAGGAAGTTCCCGTCACAAACTGCGCATAAGTAAAACAATAATTACAAATTAATTCATTGTTAATTCTTGCAAAACTAGACCAGCACGAAAAACATGTTTGTTTTTGAACGTTTCATGGAATATTACTTAAAGAGTCTCAATTTTTTTCAGACGATAAATCAAGGGTGTCCTTTATAAATATTGATAAGATTATGAAATGCAAAAATTGTTTTAAGACTATTATCATTAATCTTAAAAACTTTCCCCATGAATCGCGATTCTAATTTGCATAACGAGATCGCAGCAGGGAGTTGATTCTCTGAGTATAATAGAAAGTCAATTTATTTGACACATGCTTGACAGTTTGTAAATATGATAAGTTCAGAGAAACGTGGGAGGTAAGACAACCAGACCTGTTTAAATTATGCTAATTACCAGGTTAATATGTTTACCTTTTTTTAATGAATTGGGTATTAGGGGAATAACAGCTGATTTTGTAAGCAGCTTTTGATGTTCGTTTTCCGTAATTATAATATACATAACTTGATTTCAAGAATTTTATGAAGAATGATGCAATCAAATATTATTTTTAAAAAAATAAAAACAAACGTAAATCTAACAAATAAAGCAAATACTATTTTTTTTGTTGGTCACATTTTTAGTCATCTTTTTAACATCTAAATCCTAAATTGCAGACCATAATTTCAAAAGGGTCTAAGTGCCGAAAATCAGTAATTAAGTTATGACCCTTTTGACTTCAGTTGTTTATGGCG
>QDEB01134330.1:0-10600 GCA_004193795.1 Asbolus verrucosus | reverse complement strand
TTTTTACGTTTTCACGGCCAAAAATTATATTTTTCGTTTGTCACTGACGTCTGTCAAAAATTGTGGACATACCTCATTTTATTCGATTATTTTCAAGGGCGACTTGATGCACTTTTTAAATGAACATCCGTTATAACATATACAGAATACTGTAGAGTCTAGTTCTTCAAAACGATTTGCCATAAATATTTTTAAATATATGCACTTTTGATTATTTCCCGAAAATTAATAAGAAAAAGGAAATTTTGAGTTAGTTATGCGTTAACTATAAAAAGACAATCATAAAGAAAAATTTTAAGAAAGAAGGAGAAATTCAGCATTTAATTTTGGTTTAACTCTTAGCATACTGTGAAACACAAAAATGCAACTTCTGTTTGAAAAACGAGACGAAATCGTCCTTTTCAACAAAAATTTCATTCTTACATTCTGAAGCTTTTTTCTAACATCAACCATTTTTCACAGGAACTATCTAGAGTTCAGAACGCTTTTCTTCTGCCTTGGTTTTTGAAAAATATGACTTGTTACAACTTCTTCAGCCTTCTGACAAATGGCCGAGAAGTATTCCTCGCTTTTAAGTTGGGTAAATAAAAATATTTCTAGACGAGCCAAGGCTAAATATTAACATCATTATCTATCAATGTTAACGAAATTAGCAATACTGATAAGTGTTTTTCTATGTAAATCACCTGTATACCGAGCAGGCCATGACTAGACCGACGCATGCGTCAGTAATTTAAAGCAGTGAATTGTCAAATTTTGACAATTGTAATCAGTTTTTGCGGGATCTCTCCGAACATTTTCTTTCAAATTAGCCAAATCAACCTCTTGTCAAATTTCGTACGAAATCATTAAAACGTCAATCCAGTCACAACATTTTTTTTTTTTGATCACTCGGTACACATTGATATTTATCATACTTTTAATGACAGAATCAATCTTGTAACGAAGTGGACTCTACAACATGATCAAAATAATTTTGTACAGCGATTTAAATTAGTTATTTAAATACTGTCACTTTATCCATAGAGTTCAATTATAACAAAACAAGCTGGAATCCATAATTAAATACAAATACAACATTGATGTAAAAAACAATAATAAAACAAAAATATTTATAATCTAACTCGATTGCCATCCATGAAACCTCAAACGAGTAAATGCAGATATTTTAATCACCACAGAGTGCGCCACCAGTGCTGACTTGATAAACATGATGCAAATTGTGGCGAATAAAACATTTTAGCATAAACCCAATGTCGAATAATAACCGCAAAGACACGATTTTAATTTTGTCGTTTTTTTAAATTACAAATTTCGGAGAAGCGAGCGATCTTACGAAACAACAACAAAAAAACTGAAACGATTCAAAGTCCGAAAATAATTGAACAGCGTATATATACGTCACTTACAATGCTTAAGCGATCACGTGACTGTAAAATGGTGGCGCACATTCAAATGACATGTAAAGATTACTTGTTTGAAGTTGTCGGGCGACAATTATTCAACTGACCTACCTCAAATGTAAATTGTGACTTGACTGTAATGATAATATTTATGACTAGGCGGTTTTGGGGCCACATATGCACCGAACGAATAAAAGATCAAGACTTAAGCTAACAATTCAATTTCGTCTCGAAATTATAATGTACAGAAAAATGAACTCTCACCATCGTTTTGACCGTGGGGTACCCGAATCCCGGAGGGTATCCGAAAACACTGGGCTTGGGCGAAATTCTGTTTTTGCTCTCTCTAAGTTCGATGAGCTGTGTGAGTATCTTACTAAAATAAAGCTTTTGTTCGAAAATAAAAGCGGGATGATGCAAAGCCATAACAAACAATAACAAAAATTCACTCTGAATGTTTTCATCTTTTAGGTTCCCTTTCACTATACAATCCTCTAGCCAGTCTGTCCTTAAAATGCTTTTGTACAGCCAATTGGCAACACTACAGTTCCTCGACCGCAGTAAAGACAGATAAAGTAACACTCGATGCCGGACGCTTTCGTCCAAGAGGCCTGGACCTAGGGAGGTGTCTTTGGACAGTCTGTCTAAATCGTTGGCATTGAGTTCTGATCCGCGGAGTTCCTGGTACGTATGCTTGCCGATCTCCTCTATGCAGCTGCCCAGAAAACGCACCTCGAAAGGAATACACATATTTAACAGTTCGTACAGTACATCTATTCTCTTGTAACCCTCCAAGTCCTTAAACCATAATAAAACATCCTCTTTACACACCATCTCCAGAAAACATTGATGTTACAAAGCACAGCTCTGGAAGGGCACTCGGTTAATAAATATGTGACATAACCTATATTCCAACTCACATCCAACGCATTCAAGACCATAGCAGGAGCCGATCGCGTTTGTAGGACTACGTCTGCACGAAGATTGGCTCTCGAGACCGGCTCGCCTCCACTTTCTCCAGCTCTAGGTCCTTCTGGCGATGGAAATCGGCCGAGAGGAAATGCCCATTGACAGCGACAGGCCAACACTTGATCGGGACCGAAAGTGCAGGTGGATGGCGACGTCTTCGACTGGGTTCGCTCTCGGAGCACTCTCCTACTTCAGCAACGAGACCTCGTCCTACTGCAGGCGATCTCTCCAGACATTCGGGAATCCCACCGCGGCTCTGCTCGCCTCTTCCCCACTTTTCTCGCTGGACGAACGCTCTCCGACGCTTGGCGCTTCGAAGGGGGGCCGCGGGCTCACTTCACACGAGATTCACGGTATTTTTCAGACGGTAACGTTGCCACATTTCCAAAAATGTGTCAAATTTGATTGTTGCAATTTTTGCTTTTAATGACCGAACGGACTCGCTTCGAAACAGGTGACAGCGCGCCCGATTTGAATCTGAACAGAATCGGCGGATTTTTTCGGCTCTTTCGGACGGTTTTCGGTGCGATACAGCATTAACGAACCCAATTTGCTTCGTCTGAAGTGTAGGGACTGAATTCTGACTAAATGCAGGTGTCCAGAGTTCTATTTCTACATATTTTTCATTGTTATAATGAAAATTCACATGTTGTCGTTCTCAGACTCCATAAATGCAAATTTCATCTTAATGTTTATGTCGAATCGTAGAAATTGTGTGTTGCTTTTGGGGCGACTTTTTATTTTTCGTAAAAATCAAAATTTTTTGTTAATTTTGAAACTGAAAAAAATAGGTAGGCAACACATTATACATCTTGTCTGCAAAATTTTATTTGTGGAACTGTTCAAGGTCTTTTATATAACTTTTCCTCTTAAAGGCATCGCAAAGGAGTTACAGTCCCTCAAAAGGAGGTTGCTTTTATTCGTAAATAATTCCGAAACGTTGGGAGCTGCGAAAACGAAATTTTGGTTCTCTTCTTTCTAATGCAGATATTTTGACAAATTACAACGATTTTTTTAAATTTGATTATTTAAAATGATTTTATGTAAAAAAGCTATTCAAAAAAAGTAGTTATGTTAAATGTCGATAAGAAGTAAGTTTTCAAATTATTTAGTCAGAATCTTTACTTGACGTATCCATTTTCCGAATATTGGAACTAATAGTAAAGTAAAAATTATTGGTAATTATTTTTATTACTATTAAACATTTCAAAATGTACCTATTTTTGCACTTGATCGTGTTGTCGTTTCAGTTCTCTAATAATTTTAGCTATGTGAGTCGAGCGGTGCTGCTTTTGTAATTACATAGACGTGCGAACAGTTTTACGAGGTAAACTGATTTTATATTATTGAAACGGGATTTATGTGGACAGATACGATTTTAATAATATTTTATGGCGACGGCCTTGTTTCACATCATTCTGAAATTTGAACCGTAACCAAAAAAAAACGACAAACCGAACTAGAACCAATATAGGTATTTTAAAAATCATTCGCCTGTGAAAGTATTACAACCTTGAAGCTTTGTGCTAGTACTGTCACTGACATTAGAAATTTTTAAGTTTAAAAGGCCTATTTGAGGTCAATCTTTTGTATCTAATTTTGTAATAAACAATGTAAATGATATTAACTGTCATGTTAGCACAAACGTTTCAAGGTTGAATGACGTTTAACCAAGGTTATAAGAAAACAAATTCTGTTAATTATACGATTTATTGCCATTTTATAAAAAAAAATTTCTTTTAGTCTAATACAAATGGTTAAAGTTTTTCCATCATTTTATTACGAATGATTTATTAATATAATTTTAGATTTGTAATTTCCGATAAATAATTTGAAATGTAAATATTTCAATTAATTATTAAATCAAAATTCTTGAAAATCCATCAGTATTGAGATATGATGGAATGAAGATACCGTGAGATAGGGTCACTTTGAACTTTCTTTTGCAAGAGAATCTTGTCATGATTTAAAAGTAGTAATTATTTTACAGAAATCAACAGAAGACATGAGGGGCGATTCTAATAAACCATCATTTTACGGTGCTACCCGTGAAGACTTTCTTAAAAAGTTGGAAAAAATTATAGCTATCAACATGGTTTAAACATTAAAAAAATTCAGATAGGAAGATGCGCCTGAGCATTACACAATACAATGAGATTACTGTATACACAAATTTATTAAACTATAAAATACAGTCAAGAAAAATCAACTCTATATCAGATAATAATAACTTAAAACCGCGCTCATGGGAAGCCGTCGTCGTCTTCCTCGGCCATCTCCTTCGCGAGCTCCAGATCCTGCTGCTCTCGCTCCCTCCGCTCCTCGGCAGATTCGAGCTCCTTGCCATAGGCCTTGGGCGGATACCTCATCGCCTTCACGCTCTGATTGTGCAGATCCAGACAGAAGGAGATCCTCTGATGGAACGCCATTTGCGGCTCCTTCGTGCAGTAAATGTCCATGCTCTCCTTGCTGCGCATGTAACCCCCCTCCGGGTCCAAAGTCGCCTCGATCACCCCGTCCCTGATGGCCTTGGCGACGATGAACTCCGCGTCCTCCGCGGAGTCCAAGCCGAGCTTCCTCGCGATGTCCTGGGGCGAGATTCTCGAGTACGACAGCCCGATCGCGCGGATCGCGGTCTTGATCACGTTGTGTCTCAGCCTCAGGATCAGCGTGAAGGTGTGGTCTTGTCGGAACTGGGGGCCGAAGTTCTCCAAGACTTCGCCGAAGCGTTGCAAGTTGCCCATGCGCACGGCTTGCGTGAGCTGGAAGTAAGGCGCGAGCGAGTGCCTCATGCTGGCCTGCCTGAAGATCTGCCTCTCGGGGATGTCGCCCAGCAGCAGCTCCACCACCACCAGGAGCTTCTGGACCGTCTGTCGGAAACCCACGGCCGCATTTTGCGGCGCTTTTCGCATCGCCTGCACCAGGTGTTTGTGGGCCACGCTGTATTCCAACCGGGCTGCTTTGATCCTGCCCAGATAGTACAAGAAGCGGGCCCATTCGTTATTGCTTGCGGTCTCCGGAAAGACGCATTTGCTAACTAGTTTGTCCGATTGATCGTAGAGAGAATAGTGTAAGTAATTTCTTAATAAGCAATTGATTAACACGGCTTGTCCCTCGAAATCGTTTCTTAGAGTTGCAGTACGTAAACGTGCATGTAAGAAGGCTCGGATCGAGTCCAGTTTACCCGTCAATTCCGCCACTCTCGAGTGATAGAAGTAGCATTTGGCAGCGATGTGGTCCAAGCTTCTGCGATTTTGGCTAGTGATTTTATTCATCAACGCCTGTGAGCACCTCACCCCATCCGTAAGCTTGTTGTTGTCGATCAAATACACCAGGATCAAGAGATGAATGTAAGCGTCCACTTCTGGAACTGGCGACTTCGTGGCCGATCTCGCTCGCCCCGTTTCCAGCTCCAACCCCGTGGGGACATCCTCCAAATACTCGGTCAGAGCATCCCTCTCTGATACCGGATAGATCTGATTGACCAAACCTTTAAGCACCGCTCCGTTCAACTTCCTCCGGGTGTTGGGTAAGCACCGCAGGACCCGCAGAATAAAGCGATTTTCTTTGTTGGAGACGGCCTTTTCGATTTGCCGGGCCTGCTCGCGGATTTCCACCAAATTTTGGTTATCGGTCGTGCGCTTGCTGTCCCCAGCTTCCAGACCTGGAGGACTGTCGGCGTTCTTCATTTCCACATCTGCAATCTCCATCGCAGCCATCGAATTAATTTCTTCTTCGACACAACAAACAGACACTGATTCTTGTACTATCACTGTCAAATTTTGCTTCGTAACGCTGTCAAAAATTCGCGCCAGCGCCATCTGTACATCTTATTCGCTTAAATTCATAAAAGCGATTTTTCTTCAACAAAAATGATTAGGGTCGAAACTGATCGATTATTTTATAATATGGTTGCTAACTGACCAATTTTTCTCATGCGGCAATAATTGTATTTTCAAAATAAAATTCAGGAAGCATTACAGGAATCTATACTGACAGCAGCGGCCATGACAGCTAATTTTTATTTTGACGTGTAAACAAAATTAGAGGTTATTAGAACAACTAACCACTCCTTGTGCATTAACATTTGGGATTTCACAACTAATCATATAAATGTGATCATAAAACCGCAACATTCCGGTGGATTTCTACGCAGAAAATGGATCGAGGGCGGTGAGTGTTCGATTTTGGTGTTAATCAACCACTAATCGACTTTGCAGGTTCTCTTTGCTCCTCCTTGATCCTGGCGAAATATACTTTGAGGATTTTAGCGCAGTTTTAATCCCCCCTGACATCACTCCGAAAACTTTCGATAATAAGAAGCAGGATGGCCGGTTGAAAATGTGTTCGAAATCTCTAGTCTTTGACCCTAGAGATATAAACAAACCGATCATTAAAATACCACTGAAAGACTGCGTCGTTATCGAACAATGGAAAGGCAGCGCGAAATACCTGGCGAGCAACAACGTTCTCATGGTGAACTGTCGAGAATACATGGAGATGTTGGAGGGGAACATCGTCGCTCCTTACAAATTCAAAGAGGCGACGAATTTCTTGTTTCAGTTGAACTACGCGAACATCATGAACTGCTTGCCTCAGATTTGCCAGCTGCATCGCGCGAGCACCTTACCGGCCGCCGAACAAGCCGATATGGTATAGTTGTTTGTTTTAATTTTCTGTAACTTAGAGGTGGTGCTGCAGATTGCAACAATCGTTCACTCGCGCCAAGCGAGGGTCAGTTTCGACGCGTTGTGGCTAGATTTGTATGAGAAGGTTGTAATGGAGACGGAAGCCGATAAAGTAACGCCCTTGGTTGTGAATCCTGGTAGAATTTTGTTGTCGACTTCGAGACTGTTTTTCCAACCTTACAACAATGTAGAAACCGTAAGCTGCTTTGGTAATTGCATCACAGATACTGAATCTTTTTTTTGTAGGTTCCAGTCATCAAAATAGAACTCAGTGTCATCAGACGAATGGTCAAAAGAAGATTTTTGCTGAGACATATAGTGAGTAATGCTTCAACATCCAGCGGTTGCGATAAAGGTGACATTTCAGGGTCTAGAGATTTATTCAAATGAAAATAGTAGCAATCCACACATTTATTTATCTTTCAGAAATCAAAAAAAGAGAGATGATTTATATAATAAGTTATTAGAACAACCGGCGTTAAAGCTGCAAGAATTAGAACAAGATGTAATGACTTTACAATGGCAAAATGGTATTATATCAAACTACGACTACCTTTTATATATCAATAGGTAAACTACTCAATTAGCGAGTTTTGGGTGCTTAAGCTATAATTTTACAGTTTAGGTGATCGAACAATAAACGATTTGACTCAGTATCCAATATTTCCGTGGATTATTTCCAATTATATAATCGGCGAATTAGATTTACAAAATCCGGATCATTTTAGAGATTTATCCAAGCCCGTAGGTGCCTTAAACGAGGTTCGTTTGCAGCGACTCCTGGAGCGTTACGAAGAAATGTCTTATCCGAAATTCATGTATGGATCTCATTACTCGACCCCCGGCTTCGTGCTGTTTTATTTAGCGAGGCTGTACCCTCACTACGTCCTGTGCCTGCAAAGCGGACGCTTCGATCATCCGGACAGGATGTTCAATTCAGTCGCAGACGTCTTCAAAAATTGTCAAACCAACATGTCCGATTTCAAAGAGTTGATTCCGGAATTCTACGACGTGGCCCAGGGGGGGAATTTTTTGGTTAATAATTTAGGGATTAATTTCGGCTATCGCCACAACGGCGTCAAAGTCGGCGACGTGGAGTTGCCACCATGGGCCGACAGCCCCCAGGATTGCGTGGTTAAACTCAGAAACGCCTTGGAGAGTAATGTCGTTTCGCAGAGTTTGCACCGCTGGATAGATTTGATTTTCGGGTACAAACAGCAAGGTGAAGAAGCCATAAAAGCGCATAATCGTACGTGGGGTTGTTTCTTCTTGATTCTTCAACTGATAATCGATTTTTTGGCAGTGTTCTACCACCTCTGCTACGAGGGAAATGTGGATTTGGACGCGATAGCCGATCTGAACGAGCGCCATGCTTTGGAAGTCCAAATCATGGAGTTCGGCCAAATTCCCAAGCAAGTATTCAAAGTGCCGCATCCTAAAAGAAAAATCGGCCTTCCTTTGCTCAATGAACCATATCAAATCAAATCTGCCGAAACCGAAGGTTTTTGACTTCTCCTCTGCGTTTGAGTTTCTCATTTTACGGTTCCAGATCTTTGGAAAAACATCCGAGAGCTGGAAATGGTCAACAGCTTCAACACCCACAAGAACACGGTCAGCAATCTGTTCATCAGCGAGGATTGCGCTCGAATCACTTCGGTGGGCCACGACTCGAAACTGAAAGTCTTTTCTCTGCAACAGAATCGACAGACCAGGAGCGCTAACATCGGAAACATGCCTCTGAGCAGCTGCATCCAGATGCCCAACGTCAACGTCTTGGTTATAGGCAGCTGGGACAACCAGATGTAAGAATTTGGTTTGGAAGGTGCGATTTTTTCAACCGAATTTTTTAGAGTTTTGTATGATTTAGATTATGGCAAAGTGACCGAAAGCGTGCTAGCTCACGAGGACGCGATCACTTGCATGTGCTGGGGGCAGCGGTCCAGCATTCTGGTGTCGGGAAGCGGCGATTGCACCGTCAAGGTGTGGAAAGGCCTCAACAATAACGGAGTCATCAGACCCATCCAGTGTCTTCAGAAGCAAATCGACCACAATTCGCATGTTAACTGTTTAGACTTCGATGTGTAATCAGTCGCGAATTTGGTTGGGAATATCGTTAATCCTCGTTTTGCAGCGACGACAGCCATCTCGCTGTCGGCACCGAAGATGGGGAGATCTACATTTGGCAAACGAAAGATTTCGCTCTCAAGAAAAAATACCAAATCGATGCTTCCAGCATAACGACAATTAATTACAGTCCGGACGGCATGAAGCTGGCCCTAGGTGGCAAAAACAAGACCTTGCAAATCATAGATGTTGAGACTGGATTGCCAGTTTTCAGTAAAGTCATGAAGTCGTCCATTTCTTCTCTGAAGTGGAACGGATTTTTACTTATCTTAGGCTGTGACGACGGAAACTTATTTATTTGGGATATAATGAAAGTGAAATTGTTGTACGAAATAAAAGCTCATTCTGGTAATCACCCTCGTCACTAATTTCTCCAATTCTGTTTCGATTTCTTTCAGGAGCGATCAAGACTGTGGACATTTCTTCAGATAAGTCGATAATTGCTACCGGCAGCGAAGATCGCTTAATCAAAGTATGGAAACCTAAGTAAGTAGTAACGTGTCTCTAGAACAATAATTTTTTGTAGTATTAAAGATATAGTATTGTGATATTTTTAATAAATCTCCAATTTTTATTTTATTATAACTTTGTATTGAATTATTTCAGAAATTAACAAAATCAAATTCCCTCTCCATCCTCAGGGTGATGGTCAATTTCTCCTCATCCTTGTCCCACTTGGCATCTCCTTTTTGGGGGTGCACCAGTTGAGGCAAGGGTATCTTCAGGCTAAAATTTGGCGAACTCACCTCCAGGCTCTGAGTGAGCACCTTGATGTCCATGTTTTGCATGTGTTCTCCGGGAAGGTCGATTGTGACGATCATGTCTTCGCAACTTGCGGTTGCAGGAGTCTTGGCGCCCATCTGAAATGGTTAGAATAAGCTGATGTCGTTAAGTTTCGGTTATAACCTGTAAAAACACGTCGGATGCGGTCACTTTCTGTCTGTAGCTGATGTTCCATTTGGGTGTCTTCTTCCAGTCGGAAGAAACTTCGTCCTGTGGAGGTAGGATTGTATCATCTGTGATGTCGTGTTCTTGTCTTTCAAGTTCTATTTTCGCGTAAGGGTTGACTTTGGTTGTCTTGGGGTTTGCTGGGGTTGCTTCGTCTTTTGTGGCATTCTCTTCGTTGTCGTTATCGGAGTCAAAATTGTCGTCGTCTCGAGGTGGATTAAATAGTTTGACGAGTTGCTGAATATCGTAAAAATCTGTCATTTTCACAAGAGGAAATAAGTAAAATTTTTTGTTGAAAACAGGTATTGATACAACTCGAAAACCATGGCAACGACAGAGTAGGAGGAAAATGGAAAACTATAATTAGATTTCAAGAGATAATTTGGATTTCCAACATAACCATTTAAAAAGCTTTGTATTAAACACTAAGTGAAAAAATGAAAACATTGGATACTTCTGCCAACCTAA
>QDEB01134290.1:4507-17776 GCA_004193795.1 Asbolus verrucosus | reverse complement strand
ATATCTCAAAACTAAAATTATTAATTTCTCACTCCAATAACTACCACACTTCCAAAGATTGACAACTGAAATTATGGATGAGGCAGGTGACTATCCAATCCAATTGGAATATTTAATTATGACAGTGTTCTGTTATTTGACGCAGGTATAATTTGACAAAGGTAACGTTTTGACATCAAAAGGTGAATTTAAATTACTTTTTTCGGGTTATATTTTCACAAAACATTTTTCATAATTAATATCCGTTTCCGGTTAACAGGGCGAAATGGAAAAAAAATCAGTATCCAATTATTTAAGTTGCCTCCAACACTCCCACAAGAAAATTCTTGACTATTACTCTCAGGCGAGATGAAATTTTAAGTAATCATCTTTCCGAACTAATTTTCATACACGTTCTTCTTTCATTTTAATTTAGAATAAAATACCACTGTAAACGTCTGAATAAGAATGTTATCTACATTTTTTAGTGACTTCTTAGTCATTTCATTTCATTCTACATTGTAATAGACAAGTCTTTTTTACGTGTATTTACAATACAACTGAACGTTTTTAATTGCTAAAACTAAAGCACTCATGTATTTGGTGAACAACTCTAAAAGTGTAATTAAATGCCTTACTAAATTTTTGGATTAGTTTCCTGGGATAATCAGTAACCTAGTTTTTAGTGCAAAAATAGTTTTCTTTTATATATTTTTTAATAGATCCCATTGAAGCTTCCAAATTTAACAATGCAGAACACTATGGTCAGTTATCTCAGCTGAAGACTCAAATTAATTTGGAGAGATGTTAGTCCTCGTCGCTATAATCAATATCTGTTGTAATCTAAACTAATTGCAGTTACAAGAGTACAACATTCATGGATAACTGTGGTATCAACCCAAACTAATTTAATCATATTGGGTGATAAATATGACTTGTTTTAACTTACTTGCGAGATATTTAGTTTTAGCACATTAACAATAACCAACAATAAAACTGAATGACCTAAGTTGAGANNGCCAATTTTTATTACTCATTAACATTTAACTTTCTGACAAAAATTTTACTGATGCAACATTTCCTTTGAAAAACCTCATCGACGTCCTGCTATTAATTTTAATTCGTAACATTTTCAACGCTGACATTGACAGAAAACGAGTGGCATAAAACACAAAACGAGAATTCCAGATGAAGCGCCTTCCTAGAATTGTAAATTTTTATTCCGACGGAGAGATCAGTCAAGTCATTTGTAATTCTCCGGTTGCACCGGTCTAAAAAGGTTCGTTAGGTCAATCGGAAACATAACATTATTCGATACGAATGAATCAATCCCTGCTTCGACGTGGAAAAAAAAACTTAAACAGTTCAGGAAAGAAAAAATGTGAACCCTGAAAAGCAGAATCGATATCTTCTACTTCATGACCATCGTCAAACTTGGAAAACTTGAAATGGACAAAAAACAATCGATACTCCACCCTACCTCAAAGGCTCAGATCACGTGTTTCTAGCAAATAAC
The DNA here is from genome assembly GCA_004193795.1 of Asbolus verrucosus. Taxonomy (NCBI): domain Eukaryota; kingdom Metazoa; phylum Arthropoda; class Insecta; order Coleoptera; family Tenebrionidae; genus Asbolus; species Asbolus verrucosus. Next base: position 16,281 of record QDEB01134290.1, on the reverse strand, counting down.
TCCAGCCTTCGTTAAAATATAGCTTGTTGACTACTCAGAAGTACTGCAAATAAGTCCGTGCTAACTTCAATTTATTCGCGGGATTTCGCCAAGCCGTTTGATCCGAGGGGTGCAGATGGAGATTTAAACAGTTTTCGTGACTAAACCTGCATGAGTATTAGACAACGGTTGATGGTATCAAAAGGGCTCGATGTTCTACAGAACTTAGCACAAAGCTCTAATTTATGGAGACCCTAAGTTTATTGTCATTAAACTTAACACGCATAAAAATTGTAAGAGTTTTTACTACCACATTTTAGCAAACCGACTCCGAAGACTACCACAGTAAAGGAAGACGTTTTTTTTTGAAGGTAATTACAAAAGACCAATTTTCTCTCTTGGATTTAACAGTCTTTAGTTTTCCCTCCAATTTGCTTCGACAGATTCTTTTTATATAATGTTTCGCAATGTTGATCCAAAATTTAATAAAAAATTATAATCAGAAAAATATTGCTACGCTTGGATGCTTACTTATATAAGTTTGAAAATTGCAACATGACATGATTGAGCATATTTGATAAGCTCTTGGCGTTAGACTCGATAAGAATTTTCGAGAAAAACACGGTATTTTCGACGATATTTCTGCATAAAATCTCGTTCCTAATTTTCGTTTCCTGTCGATATTCACATCGCATGTCGCGACCGTTGAACCACATAAATTTCTGACAAGCTTTTTCTCTGCACTTTCCACCTTTCTATTCTAGCGAATGACCCTAGCGTGGTGTTCTCGAGCTTCAGCTTGTTTTTAATTATTTGTAAACAAAGGCAGAAAATGCACGCCTTGAGGCGGAAAATAACCTCCAACAGAGACGTAATTATTACACACCTGTATATTAAAGAAAATTGGTCAACAGTACGCGTTCGGTATTAAATTTCAACTCATTTTAAACTCCATCTAAACTTTCCCCCATTGCTTAATGTTTTATAATCATTTGCATAAATACTATACGCATTTCTTGAAAAACAAACATTATGATAATGCTCAACAGCAACTCTTTCTTCGAACAATGCGGATATTCTTCATACAAAATAATGCGCAATCTCGTGCCCTATGGCACTTAACTTTCAGTTTCAGTAAAAGCGGTCTATTTGTCTTTGATAGGTTGAAAGCAAATCCTTCATAATGGGGCGTAACGAAGGAGCTTTTCCACATCGTACATTACATGCAGAATTTGTGCCGCTTTACGCCTTCCTCGGCCAAGATTGGCCTTCATTAATACGAACAATTAAGGTGTTTCGTCGTATACATTCCGCAGTTTGTTGTGACCATCAAAATGATTTGACACAACATTATCGACTGAATTAGATCCTGATTCCGATCTTGTTTTTACATAAATTTAGAATTGGGTAACGAATCGCGATATTGGTAACTTATTTATGGGGCAATAATAACTGTTGTGGCAAGAATCGCAATGAATTGATTCCCAGAACGGAAAAACAATAAATGTATAACGTTTCCGACCTGCTGTATTGATCACATGTTTTATTATGCGGTGCTGCTTCTCAGAAATGAAGTACGAGGATAAATAGTACGTTTTGTGAAAATAAAAGAGAAAAATTGCTTATCAGTCTTCAGCAAACTTCAATTATTAATCACTTTTGTACCGTCCAGTTGGAAACCTGCTTGCTATCTCCCTAACCCTTCTGGAATAAAGTTTAAACTTCATTTATCATAGACGGACTAAAATCGACCCACGGACACATCTAAACAGGAACATTTTCCAAGTTCACTAATAACTGTGAACTTGTGAGTCTTGCGGAATTAACAATCGCAATAAACACAGCGAGTTACATAACTGTGGCAATTCAGGTAGTTACGAAGTTAAAGCAGGTGTCTTATGGCAGCAAAAACCGCGGAATTAAACAATATTTTAAAGCGAAACTAACCCCAGGAAAGCTGTAGATGTTAATTCATATATGGTTTTAAAAGTTTTTTAAGTTTTTATCAGATATGCGATTAAGGAAATTTCATGAAAAGTATTTATTACCTACAAAGTACTTTCAACGCGGAAAAATGTAATGAACTTTATTACGTATTAAATCATAGTTCCTATCGCCTCTTCCAAATTGGGGAGCAGAAGCAGATAAATATAATTTCAAAATTTATAGACCTACAAGAATGCAATTAATTAAATTATTTCAGTTGCGGGTGTAGTCCCCAAAATTTAATCGTTGAAATTCAAAAGGCAATATTATTATGCTCATGGCATATGGTCAGAAAATTTCTTAATATTGATCATACATTGAATACTAGCGCTGAACTACGTCAAANNTTATCACTTGGTAGCAATTTCCCTGATAACATGTGAATATCGGGCCTGATGGATGTACCAGGTGGTGGTGGGTTTAATCGAAATAATAAAACTGATTGCGACTCGAGTGCTACAAGTTCTACCAACAATTTTTATCATATTTTGTTCAAAAGTTTCTGATTTAAAAACATTAAGTATATCTCTTTTGTTTCGTATTCAAACAAAAATGTCTTATTTAGCAGCTATAATCAGTTATGTCAATCACAGTAAACACTATTTGATATTCAGTTAAAGGTATTAAGTAACCATGTTTCCAGGATTTACAATGTATCGATGTATCGATGAACTTGAAGGTCAAATGATAACTACTCACCACGAAATTAAAGAAATAAAACGAGTAACCTCGTTTCCTTAAGGAAACAATTTAAAACCGGATGCTATCGGAAGATTGCAGCGAAACTTACTGCTTCATAAAACTGGTTTAATTTGAACCTTATTTTCTGTTGTTATTAGTTATCCACATGTGGTAAAGCGTTTTTATGAACTCCCTTAAATACAGTTATCAGGATATTAGTTTCTAATACAGCGTCGAAAAGTTACATTTTTTTTTATAAGTGGTATCTCTTGTCTGTTTGTATTTTTATCCGTTTCAAAAGATTTTAATGTGTACACATGGATTTATTTTTGTATCCTGTCGAACCATATTTTGGTTTGAAATTGTAGCGCGATTAAACCAGAATGAAGAGATGAAAAGAATATTGAAATGAAAACAATTCATTATCATGAAACAGTTAATGCAGTTGTTATAATCAATTATTTATTGAATTCCATACTCAATCACTGATCAAATTAGTATGTATTCTATTTTCAATTTTCAATAATTTAGTTCCATCGATTTGCGCATTGAAGTGCATCATGTATAATACAGAGCAGTATTTTCACATCCAAAACGCTTCAACCTCTCTTGTGTTATTGTATGAAATTGCCACTAAAGGAAAGTAAACGTCTGGAAAAGTGGAATCTTCTTGACTGTCTTTCAAGCAATCCTGTCTTTCACGTTAATTGCTGAAATATCAGGTTCGCCCAAGTTTAGTTGTTTTGCGACCAGAACGACCTGTTGAAGTATTGACGTTGCTTTATGATGGAGTATTTTACCACCTGAAAGTTCATTTCACAAGAAATCGATCGTGAGTACTGACTGATATGGATAAAGTGAGAATGTTTACATTCAGTTTTTTGTTAATTATTATAGTTCATTCCGTAATAAATCATGTAGATCTCAAGCTTCATGCATAGTTAACACCGCAGCTGTTTAAGGCACATAAATCGGATTTACGTTCTCATGGAAAGTTTAGTATTTCCGCATCTGTGAAATTTAGTAAAATACATTCAAAATGGAATTATTCTTTCTAAGAAAGCCATTGTTGATGTTTATAAATGTTTTCAAAACAGCTTCTTAGCAAAAATCGCTGATTTTGAAGAGCAAACTTAAGACGAAATTTAAGTTTTCACTGTGGTACGTGTCCAGTGTCAAGAATCTATTAAGTTAAACCAACTTCGTCTTGTCACATGCATGTAAACTCCACAGTAAACCTGGATTTTCATCAAGTGGAGTTGTCTGTTCAGAAATTTGTTTCAACCGAAACCTAGTTACATAAGTTTTGCACTGTCCCCACAATCTTGCTGTACTGAAATACGATTTTCATAGTAAAAGATATGGTACTTTGACGTTTATTTTAAAATTATCATAACTGATGCCTGTTACAAGAATAAAAATTTTTATCGGTGAAATTATAATGGTTTGCATAAGGTTCTGATTCCGAAAAGTACCAACATATTTCTGTACCCTTGTTGATTTTTTCATTAATTTTGTTTGCTTTACATAAAACTGGACGTGTTTACAATATTGCTCATAAACAAACATCCCTTTTACATATTTCATATAAAAAATATGGGTTAGAAGCTAATATTTAATAAACAAACAGAATGATGGATTTATTCTCCAGCAATCACATATTCTTCTTTGACTGATAATTTATTCAGTTGAATAAGTGTGGATGAAACGAAATATGTGCCGTTTTGAAAGTTTAATAGGATACTATTTATGATGTATAGGCTATCGATTAAATAATTACGATAATAACATATCTAGGTACCGTTATTTTTAGAATCCTTGAGGATTATTACGGAGAGAGAAGAAAACTACTTCCATTTCATTATCCTGATCCTATTAAATTACTCAGAAAGAAACTCAACTATATAATTATTATTTAAAAGCTCTGTTAGTACGTCACCGTCGACTGTGTGGGTGCTCGAAAATCTTTACTCGTAAAACTTTAATGATATATATATTTTAATTTGAACGAGACGTTTAGTACTATGAGGTCATGTTGACATCATAAAATAAGACAGAAATAAAAACTGTCACGTGCCTAAAACAGAGTTACGCAAAAATCGAATTTGAAATATAATGAGTTGTGCGAAATTTTTTTTTAAATTGTATCTGCTTTTTACAAGATATCTTTTCAGACCTAACGGGCCGGAAAATATAAACATGAAGAAAAATCCTGACGTGAGTTCATTAACGTGAACCGGGTTGGGTGGTTAAGTCAAATTTATTTTACGCGTCACGTAACCGAGATATTAGTTAAAACAAGATTTTTATAATCAAAATCTACAAAACGGGCTGATTTTAATCATTACAACCATTTCATCTCGAGTATTCCCTCTAAAAATTAAATTCATCCACTTATCTGTATTGATTTCTAGAAATCAATAAAGAAAAATGGTATCTTCAGCCACACATACAATGATAAAAAATCCAACTTTATTCTGTAGAAAGTCGATGAAATTCTTTGTTTGATTGTTAAACACTAACACTAATTTTACCAGCAAACCGCATCAATGTCGTAGGCATAAAACAGGCCATAATTTCCACCTGTTCGTGTCGCTGTCTCCGCTTCTCCCATAACACATTATTACCGTTGTTATCTCGTTGTCAGAGGACAATATCAAGAAATTTATTGCTGATAATTATTTTGCAATTATCCAATTAATCCGAGAGCACGCTAGAAAATCGTTTGAGCGTTTACATTAAATCCGTAAACGAGCTATTTATTACTTAAATGGTTAATTAAAGAGAAGACTTACAAAAAAAAGCTTGCTTCTGGCTTCATATATTTCTGGATAAAATATCCAGCAGAATAACGGAAAAGGACAGCTACTCGTGACACACAAAGGTACCATTAAAGCATGATACAACCGGGGGTTATCAACGTTCGCATTAAATTTTCTTGTACCTAGTCGTTTTGAATTTTATTTAATTTAAATTTTCATTTATTCGTGCTGTGTAGTGATTCTCTTTTGCGATTAAGTAAAAACATTTATTTGAGCGAGACGATAATAAAAAGGAATTTTTCTTCGTTTTGGAACATTAGCAAAAAGAGATCCTGGCGAAAGATGGCAAGATAAAAATCTAAATCAGAAAAATTCCATTTTCGTAGTGTTTAAATTTAATATTTATGGAAGGGCGTCTGACAAACTCCTAATGGTTCATTAGATACTTCAGCGGTGAAATCAAATCATTCTGTCCAATTGATCCTTCCCAGAAGAGGTTTCCTTAATTTTCTACCGTGTTTTGACAACACCGAGGTCTGCTGATCAACTAATTAATGTCTAGGGACTAACCCCACCCTTATCTCATGATATTCTTGGCCACAAGTGCAGTTTTAAATTTTAACTTTTATGAAACGTCTACGGTTCTAAATTATTGAACGTTTCGTATTTAACGTCTCTAATCGGTTCATGCAAATTGCACAATATTTCCTTCACAGAAAAAGCGATAAATTTCCATTTTCTAGTAACCTTACTTCATGAAAAATCTTAATAAAAACCAAACTTTAGGTTGGTCGTAAAGATACAATTCGATAAAGATCGTTTCTATTATCCTTGTTTAAAATTTATAAGCAAATTTAACTACCAAATAAAGTGTATATTTGACTTTCAAAATAAATCTTAAGTTATTCGAAAACGGCCAACACGTTTAAATAACGTTATCGGTGTTAATGAATGTGGTTAGGGTTTATTACAATGGAGGGAAAGTTGCATTCAGAATTTAACATCTGTTATACAGGAATTAAATAGAATTCCTAAAATACGACAATAGACAATGAGAGAAGAGATGAGTAACTACTCTATCATCTGCAACTCCTGCCAACTGTCCTAGAGACAGACAAAAATAGGTTTTGTGTTGTCTGCTGTTTGTATTGAATTTTGTTATTGGAAACATCCATAGGATGGGATAACTTCAGGGAGCAGATATCAAAGATAAGATGTGATTATACGTCCCGTTATAGCACTGCAGGCTTCCTTTTCTTACAGGAAAAATACGATTTTTCGACTCATACCAGTCAAATGATGACGAAATAATTGTTAAATACGGATAACATGGAATTGTGCTAAAATAACACTGCAATAATTCTGGCGCTCTTTCGTGTTTGTATTTACGAACTCATGTAAATGTGAGCATGAAAATATTTAAATGGGACTAACATTTTCTCTCTTGTAAACACAGTCTGGTAACTATTTCTATTCTATTGTTGGGTTATTAGTGTCCGGTGGCAACGTGGTAAATCTTTGTCAAGTGTATCTCTGTATTTCTGCAAAATCCACGCTATAATGCAGACTGTTACATCCGATCAATTGCTACAACTGATCAAAACCACTATATTCAAATTTTATTGGACTGTTTTCTACTTTTCATCATTTGATCCTCTTTCGCACACCTCGGCATATGTTATGGTTACTCCAAATTTGTCACTCTTATACCCTACAGATGTCTCATAAAATATATATATTTTCTCGAACTTTTTTTCTATAAATATTTAAGCCAATTTTGATAACCACTTGATAAACACTATAAACATCTATAGATTATCTTTATTTATACTGGAAAAAACTCAAAAAACGGCCAATATGTTGTTTTAAAAATACCGCCCACCATTAAACAAAAACTTATACATATACATACTTATACAAAATTTTGATAATATTGATACTTCAAAATTACAATTATGTAACAAGGTGAGTTTCTTTTCGACTGTGACATTACTAGTTTTGTCTTTTTTTTATGTTCTGAATATCAGTCAATTAACAATTCAACAAATTGAAGAGTATAACATTTTTCGATTAAATGCTTATTGAAGAAAACAACCCTTTCGACAGACAATTCGAAATTATCCAAGATTCTGTTACTTCATTACAGTGGAATTAAATTTAAACGATTTAAATACTTAACAAAAGTTTCAGCAGGGAGAAGTGCCTGCGCAAATGTATTTAATTATTTAACACAACACACACTCTATCTATTACAAATTGCATTATGCAAAAAAGACATTCTAGATACAAAAATGAAATCTGATGCAAAGTGAAGAAATCACTAAAAATAATTTTTGTTAATAAGTAAATAATCATGAGACGTTCTAAACACGTAATTTATTAATTAATACTGTCACTCAATCCACATTTTTTGAAATTTTAAAATATCAATGCATGATTTCATTATATACCTACATTTATACTAAAAATTAAAAATTTTATTACTAATGTAATAATGAAGTAAAATGTATGATTTTTTTTGTGAATATAAACACTGAGTCAGTAAAATAAATGAAATTGCGCTCCCAGTTATTAATATTTATATTTTTTAATTCTCTTAGATCTGTTTGCATTCCTTTCTAATTAAAGTTAATCAATGATTAAATTCCTTTCCTTCCTGGGGAATTTAATTTAATTACTGAATAATTCAAAGTATCGCAAAAAAACTAGGTCAGGTACATTGAAAATAAATTATTTGGTTTTATTTGCAACATTTTGCAAATATTACGATGCATTTAATATAAAAATATCGTGCGTAATAGAGTGATCTCCCCTCGAACTGTATCCGAAACTAAAACACTTGGATCTCTATGTTTCTGTAACAGTGGAAAATCAAATGTTATTTAATTATTACACATAAATGTTTAATCTAACATCAATTCTTAATAACTAAGTGGGCACAAAATACGTCAATTTAAATCGTGCAACATATTATTTCCTTGATTATTATTTATAAGAAATATATGCAGCAGTTGCATAAGGAATTAAATGTAAACCATAGCCTTATGTTTGGACACCAAGTGTATGTGCAGTTGAGTGATTTGATTATAAATCTTGTACTGCCTCGCCAAAGACAACATTGTATCCTAAAATTAATCTGATTCAATGCTAATAATAGTCTTAATTCAATATATACGGTGCAATCTTGACATTAAAATTCCAAAGTAATTATTAAGCTGCAGAGCTCAAAAGGGTCAGATAATTAAATTTAAAATCAATTATAAATTGTGCCACCTTCGCTCAATTATTTATTCAAAATGTTCTAGAAAATCGGATTTTTATTAACCTCTAGAACGCCAGAAGTTAGATGATACTTCAAGGAATCGATCACAAAGATCAAAAGTTTGCGCTTAAAACAATCGTATTACGATCTGTAAACTATTTCCCAACATGTCTTTCAAACTTTTCAGTTTTTGCTATCGTACTCAAATAACTGAAAAAGATGCCCTATCATGACCTTTTATTTTAGTTTAAGTTATACATTTAGTGGTGGTTTCAAAAGTAGTCTACCTAATTAGGGCCTGTGACAGAGTTTCTTGTTCTGTGGAATGAATGATAAATAACACATTTAGTATTTTCTTAAGGCCAGTGATTAATCAAACCATCATGCTTCCATAAAAGAATCCGCGTTTCAGGTGGTCCTTTATTAACGGAAAATCCTAATTATTGCAACCTCGACACAAACTAATTTATAAAATCTCTTTTGTTCGGATTGTATGAAGTACGGTGCAGTTCTGATTTCGTTTCCATTATCCTGACAGTGCAGGAATAATTCATGTGGTATTCTACAGTCAAGGTCAGGAAATTTGAATAGTGGTGATGGAGTCCATCCATTAGGTACGACCAATTTAATGTGCTTGTCAGCGTGTCCCATCTTACCCTACACATTTAAAATGCTATCTCTGGTCATCAAGAACCCTCATTAAATGCACGATGCGATTTTTGAATAAAGCAGGATCGAAGTGTGCGCACTTTCCAACCTCAGGAGCAGGATAATTTATGGAATGACAGTTTTACCGAATCAGAAAATCTATGATTAATGAGCATTTGTATCATAATTTGTTAGCTGAACAAGAGCAATTAAGCTCGGCATGAATCTATAGTCATCTAGTTATGTCGATAATTTTGATTATTAAGCAGGAATGCTGCCATGACGAAATTACACATGATTGTAGAGTAGCAACATTAGCGTGAGAGAATTGAAAACACGAGGAATATTTTGGGAAGTTATTGTATTAAATTCGTGACCGATGCTAAGCAAACTCCTAGTTATCTCATCACCAGTAATCCTTCTCTTTTGCAAATATATAATTATCATTAATTACAGCCAATTTGTGTGCATGCTTGTGCACGATTCTATTCTGATCTATCGAATAGTTTCCAAGATCACACGTGAGGCCAAGACAACCGGTAGAACAAAGAAATATGGTGTTTTTAATCCATGCCATCTTAATTGCGAGATGGAACTTAAAATTATAGTAACAATTACATGTTCAACTTGGTTGAACTTTTTTTTAGTTTCTAAATTTCGAGAATTTAATTTCCAAAAAAAAATAATATCAACAAGCAAGCTCATGGTGATCGGTGGAAATGTTTTTATTTACGTTTCATCAAAAACTTCAAACAATAAAAACTACAAATCAAAACTAATCGAACTATTTTGTCGCATAAAGCCAAGAACGCTTAAAAAATCGTTCATGGAGTCCAAAAAGGCCAAACGGCTGTGCCAGTTGGTGCGCTATTGATTTTCCAGGCATCCTAGACTAAATAAAGGCCAAACCAGGCGAGTCTTAATTGGCTGTTTGATGTCGCTAATCTGAAATTTTGTCCGGAATAACTTTGCAAGTTGGGAACTGCAGTTTAAGAGTAATACCACCATTAATTTATTAATATGAAAAATTGCTCTAATTTCAAGAGCCCTTCTATGTCCACATATCAGCATTACAACGTTCACGTTTCCTTCTGGACAGTCTTTTCGTGCGACACATACCTAAAAGCCGTGCCTTCCCTTGGAAGCCGAAAACAAGACAGCTCGTCAAATCAAAAAATATGTTCAACTCATCAGAGCAGACATCCGTTAGACTGCCGTTAAAAACGTTTTTATTCGATCGATTTGAGTCAATCTGCTCTCAGACATGGGATTAATTCAAGGAAAACGATGTTTTAAAATCTAGTTTGCACAGTGGCTATTAAATCTGAAAGCTACGGAGAGCTTCCGAATGGAAAATTTGTCAAACTGGATGTCTTTCAGCCGCTGTTTCTTTATCATTTAGATTACTTCCAGTGAAATATTCAAAACATCAGGGACGATGCAACTTTAAATTTTCGTCCTTTTGATATGTACTGCATAATAATGAAGAACTTAATTATTCGGGCAACCACTTGTACTTTGCACAGAAAATTTATGTTTGTGTTACTTTAAACCTGACAACTGGTCCAGTAGTTGCATCTGCTTCCTTCTAACCATCGCTTTTTTGTTCACAACTCCGGCGTTTGCATTATTAATTCGATGTTTTAGTCGGCGCTCCCACCAAAAACAGATTCTTAATTAATTATTAAACTGGAAACCAACCCTGATACATTTGCCAAATGTGCTGGAAAGACGAGCAAATCTGACATGTTTTACGAAAAGTACGGTTTCATATGGTTAGAGGCTTGCTGCCCAACACAAAAAATAATATGATTTATGACTGCAACAAAACAGGCATGATTATGATCTCGGGATTACTCAATTTTAGCTCTTGTTTTTTATTTCTTTCTATAATTTTCATTTTTTTTTCTGCATTTTATCTATGCATCTATTTCTTCTTTTTCACCCATTCTGTACGACCCTTTTCATTTTAACTTTTTACTTTTCATACCAATATTTATACCTACCAATATTAAAATATCTACTATCGCTTTAAGATTTCTTTACAAAATGTATCGTGCCCTGTTGTAATTTTACTGTGTCAAATTTTAATTTTATAGATTATTTGATCGATTTCTTCGATATCGACTTTCCCTAATAAGCGTTTTCGTAACACCTCTCTCCCTTCAATTCACAATTTTGTTCATCGCTTTCTAACATCTTTGCCTTTTGACAATATTTTGTTTATTTTTCTCTTATCTCTATTCGTAATATATCTATAATACACACGTATTTGTACATTTTAGATCATCTATTAGTTTTCTCATACTTTATACTTAATTTCTTTGATTAAATTTTTATGAGCGCTTTTAATTATGTGTAGAAAGTACATTTTTACTCTTCCTTGTTATTAATTGTCTCAATTTTAATTTTTTTTTTACTATCTTACAGTTTCCTCCACATCTGATCAGATTTCT
>QDEB01134218.1:0-23447 GCA_004193795.1 Asbolus verrucosus | reverse complement strand
TTTTTTTTTACTTGCTCACATTGTAGATTCGAAAAAGAAGAAATATGATATGATCAACTTGTTCAGCTTTATCAACATCTTAATGCGCGTTGAATGCGACATTTGTTGCCTCTTTGCTTAGTAACTATGAGACTTAATGTTCCATTTAACATGGGATTTAATAAATGTTAAATTCGTGATGACAGTTTGGCTGTGTAAATACTTCCTTGTTGGTGCAATTATTCCGATATTTGGAGAATTTTAAAAAGTGCAGAAAATATTTCAGTTTTGAAACATAACTTCATTAAGAGAAATAAACAATTCAAAAAAGAACTATTTCAATCGCTTTAATCAGCGGTAGTAAGTTAAATAAACCTCCTAAAATTTTGACATTCTCATTGGCTGCACATTGGAACCCACCAATAAGAGTATCAGTATTTTTGGCGCTTTATTTGATTTATTGCATCTGTGAGTTACAGAATTACAGTTAAGCTATCAAACAAAAAAAAAAAGAAAGAAAAGGACAGAAAATATGAAATTCTCTGTTTGTGCACTAAAATATTGAAAATATTGGAAGCTGTTTGCAGTGGCCTCGTCGTATGGAACAGTTAGTTTAAATTCCCAATGAAAATCGATCACTATAATTTTTTTCTCGCTTCCTGCATGAAAAATGACCAGCTCGTGCTCAGTTTTCGCTGGGAACCTTTCGACCAATTATTTTGACAGGTTTAATGGTAAACATTAGTTTATTTTTATTTTACGATGCCGTACACACAAATTAATTATTCCAGCGAGATGAGTCTCATGAATTTCAGGTTTGCGTTATTTCAGCACTGATTACGGCCGCAACGTGAAGTTTAATTAATAAAAAACCGCAAACTCTCGCTTCAAGGAGTATATTACTGTAATTTAGAGCGAGATTAGCATAATGTGCCTTTTTATTAGTAAGTGATATATTGCTTGATGCTATTACGTTTTTGGGCACGCTTTTAAACACCTAATTATTTCGTTTATGTAATGCGAAACAAATGTTACGTGTTGTAGAAATTGAAATCGCAGATGCTTATCCCCTAGTATTAAGTTTTAATATTATTGTTTACATGGACCTGAACAAATTACATAGCGAAACTGTATAATTATTGTGGACACTGAAAAATTTGAAAACATTCGTGAGAATCAAATAAGGTTGTGTGTGTGTGTGTGTGTGTGTAAACTAATATGTTAAGTTAATATTTATTGAAGAGGTTAAAACGAAAAAATAGATTGCGATTGCGGTTAAGGTTAAGCTTCTTTCATTAACCATAATGCATTGTCGATAACAATGGTAACCCAAAAAACGCCATCTGTGTTTGTCACTGATTAATTTGGCCTTAATCTCATTTAGTGTAAACGGTTCTTCATTTTACAACACTATAAAAACGATGTTATGAGTTACCAATCTTTGAGATAAATTCGTTTAACAATTAATTAATAATCTTGTTATACACTGCTAAAACCATGTTTGATACTGTTTTAANNACATGTGGGAAATCGATTGGAACAGTGAGTTTTGGAGCGAAGTAGAATTGAATAGTTTCAGTATTTAATTGTGTAAGGTTAATAAGTCGTAAATTTTCTTTATAATTGCGGCTTTCCATAATCGTTGTTATAAGGCCCAATAAAATTGAACCTAATATCATGGACATGTGTGTATACGAGGTACTTAACAGCGCATGCACACTGTAAACTAGAAAATTTATATTCATTAAACACACAATGGCGATAAATGTACAATATTAAATTGTTAAACAAACGAAAAATGCAGTTTCAAATTGCTCTTTATTATATTGAGTGTCTGCTATAATTTAGGTAAGATTATAAAAATGAATCAGCAGGTTCTATAGAGCAAGTAAATTTGTTAAGTATTATCTGCTCTAAGCTAGAATCAAGTATACTGACACCACTACTGGAGGAAAACCATATTGTAAAGAAAAAACAAGAATAGCAGTTTATTTTTTAACAATAATGTGTGCATAAGGTCACGTATAGTGCATTTGCCACAGTGTGTTAAAATTGCGCAAGCTGTGGTTGCGAATTATGGTCGTGGAATTTTAAAAACCATCGGTATTGCTAATTATTCTTTTCTGTATTAATAAACGTCAAGCTGTTGTCCAAGTTATCGATTTTACAAATGGCAGTGCTGATAATAATAAAAACATAACTTCATTTTTACATAAAAAGGGGTGGCGCATGTCTGTCTGTAGGGAATTTGAACCCAAATGGAGAAATGGCATGATAATTACAGATAAATGTGTCTGCCACATAACGGTGCTATAAAGCATTTGATGTTACAGTTTTTTATTTGCAATTATCTTGAAAGCTATACATTTCCCTTTATAGGTTCTATTTATATCACTTTAACTGTCTAGTGAATACAAATGAAATGATGTATATACAGCATTTGCTTGAAAGGCGAAATAGACATGCACTACCTTTATTAAGGATATTTCGTGATACTTGTATGGTTTAAAAAGACTTGTTTTCAATGATGAAGTGTAGTTAAGAATCCCTTAATTAAATAGTTACTTCAAATTAGCTTTTGGAATTTTAAGAATAAATGGGCACTTATACACTTTCATTCTTTCTATTAATGCATACAAAAATAAAGTATAGTGAATAACAACAATTTTTCGAAAATTCCGTTGCCTTAAATTTTATGTTTAGTATGAAGTTATAAATAGTATAAAAAGCGCAGAAATGTGCATATTTCCAAAAAAAAAAATTCTTAATGTATAGTAACGGGGAGATAAACTAATGGTAATTTGTAATAATATTTTGGCAAAATGAATAATAAATTGAGAAAAGTGAAATTGTATCAGCTATACTTATCCCACATAATCATGTCTATCAGTTACAACATCCATATAGTGTCATCTTGTTGGGGGGCAATTTTGGAAGAATTTGCTACCACTAAATAAGTGAAAGAGATCGCAGTTATGATCATATTAATTGAAAAAATATTACAGAAGTTGATAAAATGAAAGGTGACTTAAGTTTCATGATATCCATTAGACATTGAGCCAATGTACACATTTTTTTCAAGTATCAGTCTGATTCATGCCTTATTTAACTCAGTCATGGTTGTGATGGTTAACTATACAGTTTAGAAGAACATTTAACAGATACCGAATCAACTTGTAACTCAAAACTATTAATCCTAAAGAACATCAATTTTTGAAATTCTAGTGGAAAAATTTTTAAATTCATTTTCTAAGCTTTTTTAAGCTTCATTTAATCCTGCATATAATTCTTCAGGGATGTTATGCTTTTTCAGAATTTTAAAAAATATTTTTAAATTTCTAAATGATACATTTTGGTTTTGAAACGATTTTAAAGTATTGTGAAAAAAAATGGAAAAAGGTTCACAGTTTTAGGGATTTATTACGCTTTATTAAACTACAAATTAATTTGTGTGATATTAAAATTTAAATTAAAGTTTTTACTAATGGAGAGTATATAATTAGTTTTTAAAATTTTCTGTTTTTAAATCACCATTAGAATTTTTATCCAGAATTGCTTTTTAATAATTGTTTTGAATACGCAGAAATTCCATTACTGACAGGAGTAAACAAACTGAGAATGTTGTTTCTACAGAAAAGTAAGGACATCTAATGTGGCTACTGTGTAATTATAGTTAATTTATTAATTATAAGCTTGAAAACAATTTTTTTAATTTGTTGCTAGTTATAATTACAGTTATATGATACTCGGTTACTTCTTCAGGACTTCCCAAAATTATCCAGACATATGAAGTGTCAAGTTTATATACCTAAATAAAGAAATTAAAATTGTAATTTAATTCTTGAAGTTACTAATTTGAAACTGTTATGAACCAATAGAACGGTAATTATAAACTTTCTGCATTTCTGTTATTCACTTATCCAATTTTAACTTTTGCAATTAAATTGCAAACGTCTTATAATAATCACAGCTGAATTGTTGCTATTAAAATCAACCTCAATTCTGTGATGTATCACTGTTGTCAGTCGTTAAAGAAATTAGGTTTTGAGAATGCAGATTAATTTGAACCTCTCGCAAAAAATAATTTGGTGTCATTTACGCAAATTAAAAAATTATTCAAACATGAATGTAATGTTTATACTATTAGGCTTCGTTTTATTTCTATGGACATAAGCCTGTAAAAGGAAGCACAAGCAATATTTTTCTCTGAGAAGAGCTGCAAATCCTGATTTAAGATGCTGCAAGTTCCTTTGCAAGCCAGTTTAATGAATTCAGCTGGGAATCTAATATTAAATTTTTGTGGTGTGGAGGCTCTATCTATGTAAATACATTTATAAACTTTGGCCAACACCCATCCAACTGTCTCCCCTGACTTGCAACAGCACACAATTTGATTTTTGACAGCCAGCTGAACGATCCCGAACTCGATACAAATTCAAATGGAATCAACGCCTAGTTGTTACTATTTAAACGAACAAACGCCCCATTAACCTTTCAGCGTGGATGCTGAAAGGTCGAAAAACAATGTTGTAAAGTGAAGAATAATTACATTTCATTGATTAATACTTGAAAATGTCGTTATGATGTCGCCCCTTCGCTGCAGCATATCAATAACCAATAACTGAATAAGGAGGTCTGCAGTTGTCATGAATTCGGTTGTGGGCGTATAATTACGTAAGAGATGGAGTAATACCATCAGAATTGATACAGAATTGAGAATTGCCTCTCACCTGGTGCAAAAATCCGTATTACCAATGTGCGTGGGTGCTGCTTATAAGTTGAAGGACCTCGTCAGGTTCACGCATTCATTAACCGGGTTCAAGAAAAGTGGAACTATTGTAGAAAAGGGGCCTTAATTGAAATTCGCTGTTGTGAGTATTCCACTTCGTCTGCGAGAAAGTTCGGGAAAATTTAATTGACTTTGGTGGTTCATTTGTGATCACCTTGGTCGTTGCTGATTGGGCATTGACCCAATGTTGTATTTGTCTTTTATCTCTCTAATCAATAAAACAATTTTGTTTTTCATAAACGTTTGTGTTTGACAATCAAGTGCATGACATTATTCGCCTGGTTAATTAAAATTCTATCTAGACCTGCATAGCGTCTCATTAAAGAAAAAAGACATAAAACAAACTCTGCAGCTAAATGCGAAAATTATAACTCAAGTGAGATTATGAGGACTTTCATTCTGAGTAATAGTCGTCATCTGTCATCTGTTGAATAACAAGATCAACTTTTTACGACACTTTTCGAAGAAAGTAAGAGGATCGAATCAAAACCAATAATTACACGATCAGTTATGTGACGATAACTAAATTATCAACAATTGGATACTTTCGCTTGTTTTGTAATTTCACCGCTTTGTCTCTGTTAGCTGGCCGAGTGAATGACACTTTAATCAATGGCCTTTTGTGTATCATCTGTGTAATTTAATTTAGCATAATGAAGTGGAAATCGTGAAAATTGTAAGACACTGACACCGATCATATTTTTTTTCCTCTATGACGTCAATTAACGTTGGCGCAATCCACTTCTGCAGCAGTTCTTGTCAATTAGCATTATCGTGTTATTAATTAAACCTTTTTGACTAACGAGCATGATTTGGCCATGAAATTGTTGGATAATGGGATGCATACAAATGGTTATATTTAATTATGATAACAATTAGATCAGATACGCTACCGCATTCATTTAACACAAGGTAAATATATAATTTAAACGGAAAAAAAGAAAAGTTTTCAACTGTGCAACACAAAGAAAACCATTTTTATCTATCAGGGAGGTCTCGAACATGCGAAGCATGAATTCCGATAAATTATGAAATAGAAATAGTGAAAATAGTTTGCTTCAAGCTTGCGACCGTGAAAACAGAAATTTCTTTTAATGAAAGACACAAGAAAAAAGAAACTTTAATAGAATTTATACGAACATTACATAGCTCTAAGAAGACATTGTAGACCGCCTTTACTTTCATAATTACTGCTGTAGGAATTCATATCGCAGTATGATGTTATTCATGTGCATGAACGAAGGAAACTTTTCCTTTTTGAAATTCAAAACATGCAAACATGTTTAGCACAGATATACTTAGTGTAATTTTTGTATAATACTCATTAAACACATCAGAAGCATGATTAATAGCAAGTAAATTCCATTAAAAAAAAAGTGCACTATTAACAATTTGTGTCAGGCGTAATGATTATTCGCTTTTATCAGCAATAAATAATTTATATACAGAGTGGCGCAAGCGCTGACGTGCTCTAGGTTATGACGTCAGTTATTAATATTTCATTTTATTATAGTTATTACAGTCTATAAAAATCATTATTGTTGCTGTTATTAAGGATACTTATTTTTTAATAACTGAGAAATTGATTTTTAATTTTGAATGTAGCTGTAGTCTTAGAAAATCTAGTTATTCTGGACAATGATAAAATTTTTAGGCGACTAAAAATTCGATATTCTTCACTGTTTTGCAAATTCTACAGAAGGTATGACGATAACAAAAATTCTTTAAGAAGTATAGGTATATTTATTTTAATAATTACACATTTATGCAATAACTCCGTTAAAAATCAATTATTTATGACTTGCTTTGTTTTCAAATTGTGTAACTTCATATGAATGGACGCTAAATTATTACAATATTTAATAGCACTTTGGAAAAAATTCTGATGTACCTATTTATCGACAGAAAGTGATGCAAGTAGCAATAAATTAGCACATTTTTTTACGGTCAGCATTGTTCTTTTTAGACCTGAAAATTTTTAAATTAGCGTACGTTGCTGTGCACGACAATAAAAATTTCAATGAAATTTTATATCCAAAATGATGCATGTGCAATATGTTTTAACCATTATAATTGTAATAGTTTTCGAAATAATGCATCATGAAATCACTCTTAAAGAGCGTCAGAATAGTTATTTTTGAAGTTTAATCAGCCATTTGATTGAAAAATATATTATATTATTTAGTTTCTGGCATTTTTACGGTAAATTTTCACAAATTTCGGGTTTAATAAAAATGAAACAAATTAGATTGGAAAAAATTATGCTATCGAAATTCGTTTCTGTGTTATTTGTCGTTTATTTTAATACATTCAATCTAAATCACCATTAAGAGTGGTTTAGAATTCATTGTTCAGTTTACTAGTTTAAGATAATTAAAATAAGTCAAGACATATTTAAAAAAGTGTAGAATTGCCAAGGTTCATAACAATAAAAAACAAATATATAGAGCAAGATAATTTTAAAGAATTACCACACCATATATCATAATAACTTGTATATCTCAAAGCTACAATATAAAGGACATGGTCGTATGATTCAGAAAAATTTCAGTAAGGGTTCAACATATGATTCCATTTTTTTAAAATACATTTTTCAAAAATTATGTTATTCTAAATATTTCATTTTAATTACCAAATATTTTTATTACATATGAGCTTATTTGGGTTTCGTGTGAGTGTAATACGCTCATTTTACCCATAAATATAGACTTGTTAATATTTGCAAGAATTTGGCAATATTTTTGACCCGAAGGTAGAACGAGTGGAAGGTTGTTAGCCAACAATTTCCGGTTTAATAATCGTGTCTGTCTGCACATAAGCCTAAGACGGGCGTCTCTAATGAAAGGTCACCCGCAAAATTTTCTGCTTAATGAAAAACTGAAAATTCAACAAGTAATTGTGAAAATGCTCGTTTGGGCATTGTCTTTCACTCATCTCAAGGTTTTGATCGTTAATTAACTAGTTTGCAATCTTAAATTCTGCTTATTTCACCTGTTTAGCCTATTGCCAAATTTCCGCTTAACACATCATTTAATTTTCGTCCAATTTTTAAGTGAATTTCATCGTCAGTAAAGAAGACTGATATCACGTATTCACTTTAAACAAAAACAGAGTAGCAATATCAGAAACTACATGACCATCCGAAATAGTTCATTTTAAGGCAATAAAAGAGTTTCGTATTTGTGAAAAATTCTGTACCATGACTACAAATACAGTCAGTTATCTTTTTTAGATCAAAGTTCGGTTGAATAAAATATATTTTCATTCAAAAACTATTAAACTGTTAAATTTTTCGCAGAAAACTTAACACTTCCAAAGGTTTCTCTGAAAAAAAATAGGTACTTTTTCCATTTTAAAAGCTGTAAATATAATTAGCGAAAAACATACAAATATAATTAATTACTGCTATTAGCCATTCGTAAAATAAACGCTATAATAACGTAATGGGAATCTATTGTTGAAAATGTGGGAGTTTTGTAAATAAAGGTAATACACGTTGAATCAGAAGTAATGTTCCACATCGGTGCAAGTGAAGGTAAATTTTCCTAAACATTTTTGTAGAGAATTTTAAGAGAGCTCTTTGCACACGGCTTTGATCTATTTGATTTGTTTCAGAAAATCGAATCTTAGAGTATTCGGTAGTTGTTGATTTTTGATACGGACTTAATCCAGCAGATGTAGAATTCCGCTCTTGACGTCATGGAAAGCTCATCTTCACCATAGAAAATGGTGCAAAACTAACGCCATCATACAGATAACTAACCATTTAAATGCAAAAATTATTGAAGGGTAAACGGACTCGACTTCAATGTAAGCCCGTAATTATTCCTATTGTGTGCATAACTTAACTTTGGTCAGTCAGTTTATAAGAAAGGAATTCAAGGTCTTCAAATAGATCCATAGAATCACCTCTCTGAATCATGATCAATTACAATTGAAGTATTTTTACCTCCCACGAACTTCTCACCAGCAGTAATTAAAAGTCATGCTCGCGTCTCTTTAACTACGGCCACATCCTTTTTCATACACCAGCGATGGGTTTTGTGCCTTTCAGGTCTTGTGCTAATTACTTTTACAACGTGCCTTATTACTAAATCAAACAGCTTAACAACACAATCAAGATAATTAAAAAAATAAAAGGATGGTCTTTTAATAGCGGCTTCTATCTTTGGACTTGTTTTTCGAATTCTGTTGTTTTTTTACACAATTATATTTCGTTTCCTGGTTGTGGCAAAAAGAGGACCGGATCATGGCGTGATCACGTCGACACGGAAGGGGTGATTTTGCGGAGCAGATACTTTCAGTTCAGTTTCCTATTATTGCACACAACACTGCTGGAATGTTGTCCAAGTAGTCAAAAAACCACCAGAGTAAAAGTGTGCATTAGATATTGTTGAAATCGCTATCTGTAGAAAGGTTTAAGTACTTACTGCTGTAACGAGTTATTACAGTACATGTTTTATGCTAATTATTAACTGAAAAAGTTGCAGCGATAATTTAAAAACAATTTTGTAACAATAAACCTTGAAGTTGCGACTGCATTTATGACAATTTTATGCGGGAACAGTATTCAAAAATTATTTCGCACAATAATTAAACGAACAAGTCCAAAACGAAATCTTCCGTTCGACTTTTTCCCCGGGATATTTCAAGAATCTTGATAAACAACAACAAAAACAATGCCCACGATGGAGTGTTAATCGCCTCAACAACAATGTGTGGTCCATTAATTTTATTCAGGTACTTGGCAAAAAATTGGTTTTAAAAAATAACACTTATGAAAGCACTTGTGTACATGAAGATCACCTTGGAAGGTGTTCTTTTTGTACAATAAAAGTCATTTTTCGACTCATCCCCGGTCTTCGAAAATACTAAATTTGGTAACCGCCCCGATTTTGCACCCACCCACGATACTCATAAATATTCCGTGAAGTGACAATGAATCATTTCCTTCTTCGACAGCTTTCGGCGATCCGATCGACACTCCAAATCAATCGCATTTTTTGCGGTCACTTATTTACATTTCATATTTGATATTGTTATTTATGTTGTCAGTACCGCCCGCGACGCATGTTTTTTGTTTGAAATCATTTTTTGTTTTCATCGACTCAGTAGGCCGTGGAGCTTTCGGACCGAGGCTACCTTGATGGCGATGATATTCACTTGTTTGTGCACCGGCCGGCAGTTGTTTGAAAGCGTCGAAGGGAAGTGGTCGTAGTTGGCGCAGACTAGACGTGCAGTCGACTTCGTGAAACGAGTTCTGTTTTTTATTCGTAGTTCTGTCTCTTTGTAACCGATTTTTTTTCGGTTTCGGTTAAAAATGTGTGAGGACATTCTCTCTCGTTGATCCACGGATTTTTTTTCGAAAGTTTGAAGAAGTTCCGTAAGTACTCACTGCGATTTTTTTTGTATCTATTAACGGCAGGATCAGAGACAAAGAAATTTGATGTTTCGCTGCTGACCATACATCCAGCTGAATTTTGAAATTTTTGTTTGATGATGTTTTTGACTTTTGAAAGTCAAAACCGTCTCAAACCGCCCACCCTTCGAAGACCTTAAGATTCTTAAAATAGAACCTTGTTATTTGAACTCACCTTTTATCAGTTTTCATTGGTCAATATTACATTACTCAAAGGCACAAATTATGCGTATATATAGGGTGACTCATGTACGATACCACAATTATTATACAATTTGCAATCGTAAGTGTAATTAAATCTCGATGTAATATAATAAATTTATCGATATGGACTCTTAATTACTGTAGGTAGTAGATTCTTAATTTTTATTAGTCTTGGGTCGATTTAGACATTATTACTCTAGTTGGTTAATTAGCACCACGCTGCTAGAGATACACGCCAAACGGTTCTACGTTTATAAAGAGCAAAAAAGTCAAAATGAATGATTATAAGACATTTATAAAAAGTCCGATTTATATTGGAATATCGTGCAACAAGACTTTGCACATTATGCGCGCTCTATTTCACAATTTATTCGCTCAAATTAAATACCAACAACTTTTCTATACTGCGATGGCGGCAATTAAAAATGATTTATTTAAATTTGTGACTGAAAAGTGCATGGAAAGTGCGTAAACCTTCGGAATACATTTTGTTTACAAATATGAATATGATCCGTACGAAATGAAAATAAATAAAAATTGTTGCCACATGCTGCAGTATATTTTTCTTTGAGTCGTAGATGTTATTATTTATTATGTAACTTACGAGGGTTATCATTTTCAAATTATCGAAATTGATCGTGAACCTATAATTTTTTGTGTCATAATAAAAGCGCAAATAGCCGGGGTTTCGGAAACTTACTCAATATCCTGTTGACATTTGCAAAAATCGCTTTAACCTCTGTGCATTTTTTCATTCAGTCTAAGGTTATTCCGTTACTAAAAGGGTTCGACACGAATAAATTNNATTGTAAACCCATCATTCATGGTATGTTGGTGTGTTTTGTTCCCAATTTTATATAACTGTTGAAACAGAAGTTTGATTGTCGGAAGTTGTTCTGACAGAGTTGTGTACATCTTGGAACTGTTTGAGCAGAATTATTGGATATTAATTGAAATTTCATTAAATGCTGAAAAATCCGAAATCGTTTTGACCATTAATTTGCTAAAGCTTGCAAATTTGTAATAATTGTTTGTTTATATGTTTTGTTATTTAGGTATTTTGCAAAAAAAAAGTCTTTGTGTTTTTGTTTGTCTAGTTGCTTTATTTATTTGTTTGATTGATAAATGTTTGTTTTATGTGTGAATGCGTTTTTCTTTTTTATTTAGAATTAATGGATTGTTAGAGGGTTGATATTATATTGAGATCCCCACAATTAGTTTTTACATTATTTTGTTTTTATTATTGCTGTAAAGTAAAATTTCATTTATATTAGGAAATACACTAAAGGTGAGTTGGATATAAAACTGAGCTGAAAATAAACTTTCATTGACATTTATTGTTCGGGTGTGACGAAAACAAGTAAGATTTTGGTGATGGAAAAGTAGAGAAAAATACTGTTAAAATATTATTATTTATCGTAGGTAAATATTTATTAATTTCTATGCTTCATATTTATATATTTTATTAATTAATTCATGTATTTAGATGTTTGGTAAACAATGTTGTCAAATCACGCCTAATATATACCACTGTGAGGTTTGAATTGAATGCCTGCAGTATTAGAGCCCACTACGTCTACGTGTATTAATTTTTAAAATATACATAAACATATAACAAGTCGTTCAAAATACCACTGGATTCCCTTTTAATTTCTAGCGAAAAATGATTATTCTTGTACATTTTTTCGATGCCGGAAATCACTCGTGGTAAACCACCAAAATTTATGGCTTTTTCTTTGTATTTCTTCAAACTAAATAAAAAAAAATTGTTTAACCTAGTTGTCGCAAACAAAACCACAATCCGTATGTGATAATTCCGTTAAAAGCAGTCACTCATTATATTTTATTATTTTCATACAAAATACTTTTATGAATGTGGTTATGTAAGTCGAAAGTGTGAAATTTCTGGCGGTAAATTAGAGTTTTGCGAAATCTGGCTCCTGGCTGGATTCGAAGAATTTCAGTTTTTTTGGATTCGACTGCGTCATATTGCGTGTGGGATCGCTGTATTGCTCTTATTAATGACACATTTTTGCATAATCCGATATTTTTCGTACTTGTTCGGTATTTGGACCTTGTCGTGGAATCATGAACACGTTAAAAATTAATTAATGGGTCATATCACCCATCAAAACTGTAACCTCTGTGTTGAAAACCAGTTTGACGCTTGTGATGTTTTTTTATTTTAATCCTATATTTGTATCCAATTTAGTGATTTTGTAGAGAAAAGTGGAACATTGCAGATTGACCCTTTGTGCAAAAAAGGTAACGAGTTCTAAGATTGTGAGATATTTTTGACAAATTATGAATTAATTCAGAAGGACGTACTTAATTAAGTGGCAGAATTAACAACAATATTATAATGTATCACTGTTAGTACTGGCTTACAACAAAAATATATAATTCACGGATGTCTGTTAAAAAAAATTTGAGGTGTGTTAACAATTCCAAGATTCGAGAGATGCTCGAAACGTTAATGTCGAAAATAAAATGAAATAGTCCCATTTGCAAATTAAAAAATTGTGTTCTGCCAGCGACCTTGGAAGCACCTGAAAATTCACACCAGTTCAGGTAAGTCTCGCGCCAGCGGCATTGAAACTTTGGCATGCAACAATAAATCCGATAATGATTGCTCTTTTCTTCTGGTAGAAGATGATTGACATCGACACATTTTTTTTGGGCAAAATCTCCTTTTCCCATGATTTATTTAATTTGGAATGATTGCTTCACAGCACCTGTAAGCATTTTGAAAGCCAATCAAGGGAACTGTAAGAATGAGTAATATCAAAGCATTTACATAAGAATGCGATTAAATAATAACTAAGAAGTATAACAATATTAAATAGGTTGAGCCCGTTTCGGTAGCCAATCACACTTTTGTTAATAACTCATTTCTAATTTTCTTCCACTCTTGAAAAAAGTGATAAACAAAGCTGGCAACCGAGCGACCTCTAAAAACGACGAAACTAGTTTTTTCCTAATGATCGGCGATTACAGCGTACACAAAAGAAGTTGATATCTTCCAAGTATGAATTTATCGATTTTTAAAAACGATTTTGCAATTGATTTTTTAGACTAGTTGTGAATGTTGTGGACCTTGAATGTGCGTGCAATTCTTCGGGATCAATGCGTGAAATAATAAAAAATGGTTCAATTGTGTCTTCAACGTGCTACATCACCAACACCCGGACCAACAACCCGATAATTTATATTCAACTTTTATGCAACAAACAACTATTGAATTTTATATTTGGGAAATAATGCAACCGGTCTGCAGGTGGCGGTTGCGACACGCGTTGAATCCGTAATGTGAAAATCCCCTGGAGCCAAGTCTGGGCGGTATGGGGATGGTTAACTGATATACGAATGCGGCAGCGCGGCGACTTTCGAAATCGTTAAAATGAGGTAGTTGAAATAACACTTGTTCGGAAAGCGATTTGTAAATTTTTAATATGAAAACCCGTTCCAGAGTTTGTATAAATTAACGACTTTATTATTAATGGCGATGACGCCAATTAAAATGCAGCAATCAAATATTTGATATTTTCTGTAAACATCTAAAATATTTTTTCGATTGCAGGTGACGGTAAAAGAACCTTCCATGACGTCAAGTGAAAATAGAAAATGCAAGATAAACAACAATGCGACGTTTTTACGTAATGAAAACACGATGTTAAAATCTCTTGGTAAATAAGCCGAACATTTTCGTCTCGACCAACGAAAGGCAACCGGAAGCTCGTATCTTTCACCATTTCCTTTCGGTGGTGTTGAATTAAAACTAGTCATTTTTATTGGAAGACCAGTGATTACTTGCGAAAAAATGGAACAGGAAGAGGATGTTGTGGATTCGGCCCTTTTCTGTAAAGCCGTGAACAATAAGAAAGTCCCCTCGATCGAGGCCCTCAACAGCGAAATGCCGTGTAAAGGGTTGCAGAAGGAGCGAGGCAGGAGGGTGCTGAAGACTCTGTTGAATCGATTGAGGTTGAGGAGGTGCGCAAGTGTGACTATTTCTAAACCGGACCCGACTTATCGAGTTGCTTATCTGGGTAACGTCGTTACAGGATGGGCCAAAGGTAAGAATTTTTTGTTTTGAGGCGAGCTCCATTGGTGGCCGCCGATTTACATACAATGAAAGAGAAGGAAAATGACTACTGACCCTATTCGTGGATAATGAAAGTAGCAACAATCCGGTCTTTTATATAAGCTAATTGCTCGAAAAAATTCTTTGGCCATATAATCGAATTGCGTTTATAAGGTAAACCAGAACTAGCCATCTGCATAATAATCGATTGGGTTATGTAACGACAAAGAGCGATATTCCCTGAACTGAAATAGGAAATGCATTCTTCAGCAACTAAATCATTTATTGCCCATGCCCACAGTTCCAATTAAAACGCGATTAAATTAAAAAAGTTAGACAAAAGGATCGTGTGTAATGGATTCATGAGGTTAAGGCCGAAGGTCTCTCTCTGTACAAAGCTTAAAAAAACAATAAATAACGATTTGTTCTGAATTTTATAACAGCCGAAAGGCGTTCGAGCGGTTTGTTAATAAATAAACCGTCTCTCACAGCGTTCATAATAACTTCATAACAAATAAGAATTGATTGTGGAATGACAGGTGAAATCTCCAGTGAAAGCATCCATTTGTTTGTTTGATCGATGAATTCGGTTTTCCGATTTTTCCCTCTTGGGCGTACGAGAAGAATAAAATCCGATTACGAAATCGTGCTCCTTGTCTCGGCGTTTTCCACTTTTGCAATCGGTCGATGTCGTTGAACTGAAATGTATGCGCAACAGGTGAAAAGTGCATTTCCGACAAATTGTGTGTTCTGAATAAGTTATTGGCGGGCTTTTCGACGAATTTTCTGACATCCCGGAGCTTTTTTTCGGCCGCCGGTTATTATGGCTGGATGGTTTATTGTTCAAGCAACGAGAAATTTTACGCCAAATTACTCAAAGTGCCACCGTTTTTGCCGCTTTCGTTTCGTCATACACGTACGCAGTGGCGTGGGAGCCCGAGGGGCAACAGTCCCTGACGCCTCCGCGAAAGACGTTCGTTTCACTATTTTGCAACGGACGCCTAATATGGCATAAAACATAGACATGACATATTCGTCTTTGGAAGTTACTCGTTATTTCAAGTATTGGGAACGAAATGGCTGTCGAAAACTGAAAGTGCGTTGAAAGTTCGAAAGATTCTGGTTTATTCAGATGATTTTTTGTCGCTGCGAACCTGATTCAACTGAAGACACGAATAAATTGAAACAGCTATCTGATGGATTTTTATAAACCCGGTTATGTTAACCTTGTCTGTGATTGTGACAGATGACAGCAATATTTAATTTTGGTATACATTATTAATTTTATCTAAAAGTCAATGATTTGTGTTAATACATAATGTTTAATCATTAATTAAAAATTATATATTTATGGGTAGTTAGCACAATTACTTTATTTATCTATTTTAGAACTTCTGTAACTGAGAATGAACGCAATACTTGGTTTAATTAAAAATTTCAATTAAAGTTTAAATTAGAGTAAAATTAATGTAATAATTACATCCTTGACTTAATTGTAATAGTCATTATTTCACTTTAATTATATGGTTTCAACGTGATTCTGTCAGTTTCGCCAACAGTAAATTCAAAATAAAGCAGTTTTTATATTTTTTAATAATTTCAGTAATTCCTAAATAGTTTGACGAAATGTTCACGTATTTATTTATCAGAAACATTTGAATAATTTCATAGTAGTTGGAATAACTGTAAAGTAGTTTTATCATTCCAAAGAATTTCATTGATTTTAAGTATTTCCATAATAACCGCAAAATAATTTTAGTAATTCCATAAAATATAATTTTGTTGTCGTAATTCTCAGTAAATGTCTTGGAAAATATTCATATACAAATCTATCAACATTTTTTGAAAGGTAAATTCTGTAAATATTAAAAAAAGAATCGATTTTAGCTGACTTTTGTTTATGCAATCTCAGTTTATAATGATTTNNAATAACTACAGATACTGTTTTTAAATACCAAACTTTCAAAATTTCCATGAAAGCACAAAAACTGATTTTACTGCATTACTTCAGTTTCTTCATGTTTATAAGCGTTCTTGTTTCTTAAAGCGCATTAGAACTAGAACTAGAACGTTAAACATTTTTCGGTTTCCAAAATTTTCATTTCTTCAAGTTAAAAGAGTTAAAATTTGGACATTTTTATTACCGCTTGTATTATTATATTGAAAATAAACCAGAAAATAATGTCTTTGAAAAATAAATATGAGAATTTGAAAAAAGGTTGCTGTCAAAGTAAATATAATTGAGACTACCTTTTTACCCAATTTTTAATTATTCATTAATTTAATCATTGATTTTAGAAATTCGGACGTTTCGAGTATAATTGCTTCCTCACACTGATCTTGCCACAATTTGAGAAATACTTGGAAAATTCATGCAATTTTTTTTCAGTATCATATGACATTCTACATAAACTTTTGCTTCGAAACGTTCATTTTTATTTTTAAGATTCATTTGTGTTTTTCAATTAATTCAATATTTCCAGATTTTTTTTATTATCATTTTTTAGTTTCGAAAGGTGTAAATATAGTACATTTTCCCCACACTAGTTTCTGAATACGTGTAAATAGTCCCAAATTTCGTTTTTAGCTTGAATAAAAAATAAAGAGTTTTAAGCATTCTCCAAATTTCAAAATATCCAACTAAACATA
Source organism: Asbolus verrucosus (assembly GCA_004193795.1). Taxonomy (NCBI): domain Eukaryota; kingdom Metazoa; phylum Arthropoda; class Insecta; order Coleoptera; family Tenebrionidae; genus Asbolus; species Asbolus verrucosus. The sequence goes on along the minus strand of QDEB01134218.1, from coordinate 6,326 downwards.
GGTTGCTATTTGGTACCAATGAGGTGTAACTTTGCGTCAGAAAATTTTTTTCCAAAATGCACCTTACCCAGAGATATTCAATAAAAAATAAGCTAAATATTTTGGTTTATTCAGCAGTTTGCGGGAGAAATCACTGACCTAGATCTTGAGGTTCAGTAAAAATGCGAATAATAAACGCAACACAACGCCAAACGTAAAGTGCATTTGTTCTTAACCATTTAATTCCAACTTTATAATCTATTAAAATGTTTACGGCCATTTTTATGACAGTTCCATAGCTAATGAAATTTAACGACATATTTTAAAACGCAGTTATTATGGCGATGATGTAACGAAAAGAAGGCACCTGTAATAATGTTTTTGATATATGTACTTGTATTGTGACTTTTTTTCCTAAATTGTTCTTTAATTTTTACCAGTTAGTAATTTTCAGTTAATAATGATAGCAAAATTGTCCGTTAATTAATGCTAAACAAATAAATGTTTTTGAAATTCACCGTAAGATTGTAATAATTGTATCACGGAACTGTTAAGGACGTTTAATTTACCTGTGTTTAAAACGGTTTTTCCAACTGTAGTTATGTTTTATTGTAAACAAATTGCGTTTTGCATTTTTTTATTTTCCGCTTTTATGAAATTGTCAAAATAAACGACTTCAAATGTTAAAATTTTGTCCGGAACGCTTCCAATGTTTGCATAAGAGAATACACTCCAAATATTAACGATTTGATAACGAAACCAAATATTTATATAATTATAATCGAATTAACATTGTTAACGTTAATAATGCAGCGATATTCACACTTTCGTAGATAAACTTGAATTCGTATAGAGAAGATGATACCATCATTGGCGTCCTTGAGCATGAGTGACGTGAAGCGGGGGACGAAATAATTCTATTTGAAAGAGAAAAAAGTGAGACACCGTGTAACAAGTTCAATTAAAATTCTTCGACTCTCATTAAAGATGACTTTTATCCTCCTTCGAATCACCGTAATTTAATGATTTCGAAGAAATCATCGCCACCAATTACAGATTTTACAATTCAAAGTGTGTTTTTATTGGCCGCCATTGGCACAGTAATTCTTACACAACACAAGTGGGTATTCGCATTGGAATATGTATAACTTATTTATTTGTGGGCTACCCACGATTATTAGAAAGCGTGCGTAATAATGTTTTTGCGCCTTGAACTTGTGACGTACCCTGCAGTTACGCCACTGCTCATCTGGAGTTAATTGCGGATTGTGCAACGTTAAGAAGACGTCAAGTAACCACAGTATCGATAAGGTTTGCTGAATTATTTTCAGTTGGGTTGGCTCGAGGAATACCGGATAAAAAAATTCTTGTATAATAACAGAATTCACTCTTCATAGATTTTTAGAGGAAATATGCATGACCGACCTACAAGAACCACGACACGAAATAGAATTTTTTTTGTGGTTGTGTTCAGAAACACTTTTACTGATCGTTGCGTGGACGAAAAGCTACAGGATGGCGATAATTATTATTAATTAACAACCAATCGCCGAAATTATCAAAATATACAGATGTCTGCTATTATAGCTCGAAAATAAAATGCAAATCTTCGATAAACCGGTCTTTGTTACGAACCATTCTTTTATCTAACACTGGCAAGGCGTATTCATAATAAATTTTAGATCTTAAATAACCGCTTGGATCTAGCATTTATATAAACGCGGATGCAAGAAAGCAGGAAGGAATAATTCTGAAATAATGACGCTGTATAATTAATATTAATTATTGCAGCACCGTCGTGCGTCTTGATCTTTTTCTTCTGACGTACCACACCGTGCCGATCTGCACATCAAAATGAAAAAAGAAGAAACCTGAAGTGGGACAAATTCAGAAGAGAAGTTATTGGAGGCTCCGGTTTTATTGACCACCAGGTCATTACCACCGTTTATTCATAACAATGGGTTGTCTCTTGAAGATGTTTTCCAACCTTGTGACAAACAAATTGTTTCGTTTTTCAATTAGCGGAGCCGTTTCTTTAGCTATCGAACCAAGAAATTACGAATTAATGGATGTCTCGAACCAGAAATCATAAACTAATTATCGAACGACACGTGGCAGTATCAGAGCTCGTTCCTGCATAATTCAAAGGTATCATCAGGAATATTGAAATGGACGACGTTTAAATAGGAAATAAAATTTTCAAAGTCTCGTAATAAAAATAATTAAAATGTTGCAGACGTACTTCATTCCGTGTTATAACGATTAAAGTAATTATTTGAACAGGTTCTGCGTAAATTAAATAGATATATCGTATAATTATGTTCAAAAAACAATTCCAATATAATCTTCGTGCTTATAAAATGCCAAATAAAACGGATCAACAACAAAGCCATTAACGTTGCAAAAATATGTAATGCATGTTCGGTGTTTTCTATTTTGGTTTAAATACGCTTTGTACTTTGATAATACTAATGGCGACCTCGAATTGACGTGGATAAGACTTTTAAATGTAGAAAAGTGATGTTACCATGCCACCTCGATGCCCGGATTTAAGTCTCCTCTCCGACACGTCGAAGACGGACACGAAGAGCTGCAGAATTCCTTGAATATTTTCGTAATGGATTAGAATGGAATATTGTAAATTTAACTTTATCGTCGAATATTATTTCCTGCTTGATACTTCAAAAATGTCAGCGATGTTGGTTGAATGCGTAATAAAACAAGAAAATTTTCGGTTAATAACAATTTATTTGATGATCTCCATAAAACATAATTAACGAAGCGTATAAAAATGGCAGGCGTTACCTTGAAGAGTCTTATTATCCGGGAAATTGAAAAGTGCTGTCACCTTTTATGTTTAGAGATGGTATTCCCAAGTACGATAATTAATTTGTCTTGGCGGCTCATTGTTGAAGTAACATCGCTAATTAATCAATCAAATGTACCTACGCTTATAAAATACAGATATATTTTTATAGGTTAGTTGATTAATGGTTTTTTTGACCGCATGATAGTATCAGGTGATCAAAGAACAACGCGCATTTGTTCGAAAAGAATGTACCATTGTTAGCACCCACTCTACTTAACCTACATGAGATAGGTAAAGGGAAGCAGCATCAGACACGGTTTGCAATCACTACTCCATAATTGTACAGATCATAAATTATCCATTATTTTGAAGTTGGAACTAATCTGCGTCCTTTTTGGCCTGTGTAAAATGACGTTTAGTAAAAGTCTCCTTTCTTAAACGAGTGTTCCTCGTAATACAAATTAATTTATTTTATTATCTTATCTAAGAAGATAAACTTGATCTAATTTCTGACACAACTCCTATATTATGTCAAATGTGATTAATAACTTACTTTATAGTTTCACTTTCTGATAATTCATTAATTTTACATTCATAATTCCATTTAACATTTAGCATAAAATGAGAGTAGTTATCCATGCATATAATTATAAACATAGGTGAGGTATTAAGTTTAGAAAAATAAATTTCATGTTACTTCCGGCCAAGTCCCATTATATGCACATTGGCGTTACGAAGTTGAAAAACATTGAATCCTTACTGTATGCATGCATACCATGTTGAGAAGTTGCTCTTTTTTATACAGAGTGGAAAAACAATATTAAGTCAAACATTGGCCGCAGACATTTTTCACTAGGTTTTGTGCTCTTCTCGTTAAAGTCGGGTGTTTATAAAAAAAATCTTTAGAATTCTGTTTAAACTGTATTCTGTGATATTCGCAAGTTTAACGCAACGTTTAATCAAAGAATGTATTTTCTCGTTACTCATTTTATTGTTCTGATTTAACTTCGAAGTTCGAAAAATTATCAAAATTAGTTATGATATTAGAGTATTTCTGGAGTAATTGAATGTAAAGTATGATTTAATATTTAATCACTTGATTTAGAATTTTTGAAACATGCCATCGATCTGTCTCGGCACTTTTTTTATTTCTCACTTCTCAAAAATTGTGTTCCTGGAAGTTGGATGATTTCGTTTTTAACATTTGAACAAGAATGTGTTTAATCTATGATCATTGTGTGAAGTGTGCCTGTAATAAAAAATTGTCAAATGAGAAAACAGGGATTTTTGCTAATAATAATTAATGCTTTAATATCTATGCAAATATGGACATGGATATATATACAAACAAAAAAATACAGGTATTGTAACTTTTTCTTTTAATATCGTATGATGTTTATGCCGGACCCTGCATGCTCATTATCGTTATGTAAGAGTTCGAGTGCGTGTATAATTTTTTGAGAATTATTATTGACATTAAAAGTAACTAACGTCATCACCAATAACACTTATTCCATGGAATTGTTGGTTATTATGTCTTATTGTTGAGAATTGAGGAAGGGCATGATTTTGGACCACCTATTTCGTTAACGTTTGTTTTTTTCAGGTAAAAATAGTTTGATAGAGCGTGGATTTCGAGCAAAAAAATAAACGGACACCATCTTTATGTCCGCCATTACTCATAACGAGGTGGATATTTAGATTTGACTTATGACCAAGAATAACTCAATTGTTCTTTCAATTTAACACAATTACACTCATGCTGTGGTTAAAAGATTTCAGTTTTAACCAGAACTGCTTCGTCTGAAAAATGTGGATCACGCTAATCTGAAAGTGGTGAATATTTCCAAGAGGTTTTCAGAATGCCGTCAGTTAGCCATCCTGAAAAACTTCCCATTCACAGCCGGCCGTCTAATTGGCCTCCAAGATAAATACAGCGTCGATGCACTGAAGAGATCAAAGATGACATACGTACGGCGAACAATGGGAAAGACGGGCCTTGAAAAACGTGGAAATTATAGTCGAAGTCGCCATCCGACGGTGTATATTTTTTATTAGCGCACCATTGTTATCAGTCTTTGTAACTAGGTACTTTACAGAGCTAATTTAAAGAAACATTCGAGGTTGAATTTGACGTACTGTGGAATCTTTGGCTAATTTAATATCGGTTTCATAATTGTGTTGGTACTTGCAGCTTCTTCTTGGAAGCTGATGGAAGTTCGCAATTTTAGTTTTTTTTGTACACCTCATTATTTTTTGATCGATTGGCCGATTCTTTGTGTGCATTAGTGCCAGATGTTTTTATGCTCCCCGAACTAAACAACTTGTATTTCGGGTGACAGGCCATCAAGCTGTTTATGTTAACATCGTGTGATACCATTACATTAATATTTCACAGGTCTATATATAACAAATTAGAAATTCAGATTTATTTGCTCTAATAACAATACGTTAAAAAATTTGTTAACTTTCCATAAATAGCCAGAGAGATTAGCACTTAATAGACTACGAAACCAATTTGATTTATTTATAAATTTGTTTGTTAAATTACGTGATAAAATTATTACCATTGTAGGTACTTGCATTTATTTTTAGAGCAATGTTGCTAACGTCTTAATAAAAAGGTGATGCATATGCCATTATTTTTAACCGCAGTGCAAAAAAAACGGAATAATTTCAGTAAGTCATGCAACGGATTTTTTTTCTGAATAAAAGTAGACAGATTGCGCTAAATTCCAAGAAAGTAAGTTTTCGGCGCCTAGTTTTACCAAGAAATTCCATTATTTCCATTGCCGTTAATTGAATTTATCTCTGTTCTCTGTTGACAAAAAAGATGAGAGAATCGTCACAATAGCAACAAGTTTACGGAATTCATTGTACAACGCAATGACTAAAAAAAGGACGACAGAAACAGAAATAATCGGCCCCCAACAAATTCTTAGAACCGAAATTCGATTTAGTTTTGGCGGAACACAGCACATAAAGCTTCGGAGCGATAAGCGAAGACTGGATTTTTGTGTACAATGTGCAAAAAAGATGAAAATATAGCGATAACATGCCTCCCATCTGTTGGTATTGCAGGTCACTTTGCAATGTGCAGAATTGTTGCATTTGTAATTGCATAATTACAATAATTAGGGGAAAGTGTTGTACCTTGGACGCAATTGTACTTCGGGTCACTGAAGTTTTAACAGTAATCTGTTTAACTTTTTGTAACCTCAGTCATGTCATAAAGTCCACAGCAAATGGTAATTAATGAAGTTTATGGCGAATAGGATTGTTTTCGAATGGGTTAAAAATTTTACTTTTAGAAGGACACCGAGTTCTTTAAGAAAATAATTTAAACTTGGTTAGATTATATTTAGAGATTGCATAATAATAAAATTTTATAACATGGAATGTGGCACGTCCAGACAATGAAAAATTAAATTACAAGTTTATTTTAATCGTTCAGTAAAAATTATATGCTTTTTAAGTTTGGCTTTAATATAATTATTGCCGACCGCGGTAATTTTTTTTTTAATATATTTTTCGTTAG
>QDEB01134206.1:0-20300 GCA_004193795.1 Asbolus verrucosus | reverse complement strand
TCAACTGCGATTGTTTTTACCCCAAAACGAGTTATGGTCGTGGCTGACCTTGCGGCTTTCACGTCGAAGGAAAAATGCGGGCAGCGGACGTGTTCGGGCGCCCCCTCACAGAAAAAGATGTCGAACGCTTACCCGTCATTATCGTCGCTCGGGGCGTTTTCGGCGGTGTCATAGGAAGAGTCGCCTATGATCTGCTTCTCGGTGATGAACTGCGAATTGCGGAACTTCCGGTCGGACTCGACGCACGTCAAGACGAGCTCGTGCCACGCCAGGATCGTCGAGGCGCAGTTCCAGCAGCATTGCAACGGTAATTCATCTCCGACTGACACTTTTATGGGGAGATACAGATTGATTTTGGTGGCGAGGTCATTGCTGACGCCCTCCTCGCTGAAGACGCCGATGAGGCGCTCGTTCTGGCTGGCACAGAAGCGGCAGATCGTGTTGATTCCGATGATTTCGATTTCTTCGTGGTCAATGTCGATCTCGGAAGTCAGCTGGATCTCTTTGTTTTCCATCTGGAGGCTAAAAATTGCGGTCGAAGGAGAGGTCGGCACAGCAGGAAAACACTCACCTGAGTTAGGTTAAGTCAAAATGTTTTGATTTTGTAGGCCGGTTAAATTTTATCGTGTGAATTTGGCCATGGAAGCACAAAATACACCATGACAAGCGTCCGATCGATTTCAAGATGGCCGTCTGGTGAGATGACGCAGGGCGGTCACTAACTTTGACTCATAAAAATCCCTAAATAAACCACTCGATTTTAAAACAAAATTATTTTTTATTCATCTTAAATCACATTTGTGTCTTAACAGTAAATTTAAATGAAATTAATTTACAGTCATAATACAAAACAAATTTTTACACAATGATCACTGTAAAAAAATCACTTATGACACAAGAAAAACTGGTAACACTTCTCCAAAGTCAGCTCAGTCATGCAGTTTTTTTTTTTGTAATAAAAAATTAATGCGATTTGATAATAAATCCGAAACTGAGAAATTTGTAAAAATGTATTGTCTAAATTTTGGTAAAAAACCAGGATAAATGCAAATAATGGTGGATTTATGTTGCATCGAATTCGCACATTTCTTTTACCATTTTCTCCATATCTACATCGGCGTCGATTTCTTGTTGTTCATTTTCGAATCCGCTGGGTGTCTTGGGTGGTGGTGGTGATTCTTCCTCGTCGACGCCCTCTGGCGGCTTAAGCTTCAGCAACTGTTCCTTGAGTTGTTGAAAAATTTTTTTGAAACTATCTATGTTTGCTGTGGGCGACCTCTTGTTCGCCGTCCTCGATATCCTCTTTTCCGTAATATCATTTTCTAAGTCTTTAATCCAACCTTCTACTTGCGCTATGATTTCATGTCGTTTTAAATAAAAATGCGTATGAATAATCTCCTTAAAACACAAACAAGGGTTTATAATTTGTTCTAACATCCCCCACCTCACGGTGGCTTGACAGATATTTGCGTTATACTCTCTAGAACTCTGCGTCCCGGCCGGCGTCCCCCTTGACCTTTCGTACCCTGGTTCGTTAAAATACGGTTCTGGCACTAGAATCAGGCTCTGTATCGAGACCAGCACTTGCAAGAAGCTGGAGGTCTGCGCGTTCCACTTCTCCTCCGGCCTTCCGTGCCACGTGTTCAGCACCGACAGGCACACCTTGCCGTCGTTATATAAATTCGGATTAAACCTAATCGTGTGGTGGCCCGTCGTCTCTAGATTGATCATCATGGGCGAGAGGGGGTAGTCGGGGGGGAAAAAAACGTCCAGCTCGAAGCACCCGTTCGCGTAAGGCGTGTCCGACGGGCCGGTTATCAAAACCTTCATCACATCCAACCTGGAGGTGTCGTAGCGGACGAAAACCGAGCTGCTGTAACTCAACGGTAAACTAGTCGATAACGTCACAGCCTCCTGCGCTATCCTCTTCACCCTCGCCGGATGCGACTGCTCTCCGGTCGACTTGGCGTTGCTCTCGAAGTGATGCGACACGACGAACTTCAATCCGCCTTCGGGCAGCTCGGTTATCATCTCGAAAGAACCTGCAACTCGCGACTTTAACAACGAAGGATGCTTATGACGACAAAAACTTACCGAACTGCAGCCCCTTCATTATCTTCAGGTATTTCTCCTCCAGCGAGGCGAACATGTGCCTGTCCATGGTGGCGTCCCCTTCGCTATCGTGGTCCGAGTCCAAGCCGCTCGTCACCTTCGACACCAAGTTGGCGGTGTCTTGGATGTCCGGCATCAGCGTGGCCAAGCCCTCGCCCTGCTCTAGCTCCTCCAGTTGCTCCCTAAGTTTCGTTTTAAACTTTGTATTAGTTTTTGTGTTGATCCTGGAACATATTCAGTGCATTTGTGGAGGTGACAGCGACGCAACTCACCTCAATTTGGATGCGTAGGTGTCGACGCAGGTCTTCATGTTCTTCAGCAAGGAGCTGATGGAGGGCTCGTTTATGCGCGACTTCTGCGGCAGCAACAGCTCGATCAGCTGGGAACTCGTCGCCAGCGCCCTCAGCAGCTGGAGAGCGGCTCTGTACAACGGGATATGCCTCGCCATATCCAATACTGCAATCAATGATATATATTCTTTTAATTATAACAACTGAACCACTGAACAAATGGAATTTTCATTTAAATTCACGTTTAGACCTACAATGGAACTTTTTGAATATATAAGTAAGCCTTGTTTCAATACTGTAAGATCAGTTTACCGTGTGAAACTGGCTGCAAATTCATATAATTTATACAAACANNTAAGTATAGAACTAAGTAAAATCTACAATTCAGTACCAATAATAACACATAATGAGAATGGAAATATTAATAAATCTCGTTTCAATACTATCATGTAAAACTGGCTAGAAATCCGTATAACTTATACAAGCAGCCCAACTTGACTCACTTGGTTAAAATCACTCACAGAATTGAAACGAAATATCAATGACCAGTTATTTCAGTCATTTTTTATACTAGTTGCGTTCTTCAAACTTGAACACTGGAAATATTTCCGATGTTCTAAATTTTAATAGCTCACGAATTTTTGAAAATTAAAATGAAATATATTTAAAAGTGTTTAAATAACAGGGAAATTATGAAACATGTTATTTTAGCTATGTGAGTCAAGCTGTGTTGCCTGTACAAATTCTACGGACTTGCAGTCACTTTTACACTGTAAATTGATTTTGTAGTACTAGAACGCGATTTACACACTGCAGTTCCGAACTTTTTTACCATGAAGAAAACCCACCTGAATCATTTCTAAGGTACGAACTCAAAGCCGGCAACAGCGAACTGTTGGCTAGAAGATCGTGAAATGTGGGCGGTAACACATCTTCTTCGTCGGCGGCTTCCCCATTAGGACTAATATAACTGGCGAAAACTTGCAACAAAACGGTTACGTGTTCTTCCTCGCTTCTCTGTTTCAAAAGGGCTTGCTCTACGTTCCAACTCTGTTGGGTTGAACCGGTTCCGAAGCCCGTACCCTTCGCCCAATAGAGCTGAGACCTGTCCTCCTTCCCCTTCGAGTCTTTCTGGCCGTCCTTCTCGTTATTGGTCTGAGTTTGATGGGTGAAAATACCTAGACATGCTAACAACAAATGCACCACTCCCGTGTTGATGCTGATCCTTCGCAACAGGCGTCCATCGTCGGTGCTCAGCGGAGTCGCATCGTACAATTTTCTTAATACTTCAAAAGGTAAAGTGGGCAGCGAGTCGGCGATCGGTGACTGGAAAATGTCGCCGCCTTCGCCGTCGTCCGTGACGCCCAACACTAACCTTAACAGACAGAGAGCCTTCTTCATATCTTTGAGGAGGACTTCGGCGTAACCGGGCAGTCTTAAAAAGAGACCAAAGGCAGTGAGAGAGTGAGCTGGAACGTTAGAGATGAGCCCTGAAGATTTAGAAGGTGAACTGGTCCCGACTGTTTCTTCGACATCCTCGTAGATGTCGTCGCAATCTGCAAGTGAACGCGCATTAGCACCGCTCAACTCCCATTATGACGATTTTACCTTCTACTTTGATCCACTCGGAGTCGGACTGCTCGGACGCCGTCTTCTCCTTGGGCGGGGGCCGCACCGCCTCCGGATAGACGGTGGGCAGGTGTCGCGCCAGCAGCGCCAACCCGCCCATCGAACTGAACACTTGTAAGGCACTACTGAAGGGTTGCTGTTGGTACATGCTAGAATCTACGTCGCTGCTGTCGCTTTTTTTATCACCATCTGAAAGCGTAACTATTAAACGACCGGAACGACCTCTGAACCGACTCACTTTTGTTCTGACACACCACCAGGTGGACGCAGGGCCAGTCGGGCGTCGTCCCCTTGGACTCGATCAGCCTCAGCAGCTGTCCCAGGTTCAAATTCAACGGCAGCGGCTGCTCCGAGAACGACTCGCATTTGATCAGTCGCCCGCCGATGACGTCGCCCGCGCTCGGCGTCTCCGTCGCCGTGTAGCGCTTCTTCTTCGACTGCGGCGTCGCCGTGATTTGGTTCTTGGCGTCTTTGGCACGTTTATCTTTGGCAGTGACACCGGCGGCCATGCTTAGGTCGGAATCCTCCGGGAACCAGCCTTTAAACAAATCCTTCTTGCTCAAGAGCGCGCGCTTGTTCGAATTGTTCGTCTCCATCTTGTAAGTCGTGTTGAAATAAATGTGCTGCTCCAAGATGTCCGCTAGAGTGGTGTTGGTGCTCAAATAAAGCAAGGCCCGGTTGTAAGTCTGCTTGAAAGCGGGATGCACCGGCAAGTAGGCTTGTGTCAACTTTACGCTTTTGTACAACGTTTCGTCCGCTTTAATACTGACAGGAATCTTCTCGTTCTCCAGCAACAGCTGCAGGGTCAAGCGACGCATGAAACCGGAAATTCCGTTGCTCTGGAGGTCGATCACTTTACATAAAACTTTGGCCAGGCGCGCCTGATTGGTCGGGTGGCATAAGCAACATTTCGACAGGAACTTCACGCAAACTTCTTCCAACTGCGCGTGCGCTTCGGACTGCAGGTTTGATTTCTTCATGAAGGGTTTTTTGCACAGCCAATTGAGCAGTTCCAGCCAGAAGGAGGAGCCGTCGGAAGATCCCAACCAGTCGCGCATCGTCTTCTCGTCGCTCACGTCGGTGAAGAATTTCAAAATGGCGGTGACGTTCTCCAGTTTCGCCATCGGCACGGAGTTGTCCTCGTTAGAGGTGCAGAATTCGAATATGGCACTGTTCAGCATTTTTGGAAGTCCCGAATCGAGCAACTGCTGAATCGCAGAGGGCGATCGGCTCACTAGCGCTACGGTTTCGAGTTGTTCGTTTGATAGACTCAATTTGGACAGCTCCCCCATCACAAGATGACCGTACCATTCCGAATCGAGCTCGAATGTTTGTTTATTATCATCAGTCATGCTCTCGGAGTCTTTCCTGTCGTCAGAAATAGAAGCGCCATGGTCGGTGGATAAATTAGGAACTAAAACTCCAATCCTCTGGAGGAGTACAGGGAAAAGTTCGGGTCTGATGTAACACAAAGAACAAAGCAACGAATCCAGAGAGTATTTAAGGGCGATATTATTTTCAACCCCCGTCTTCAGATTGTAAATGATATCGAAAAATTCCAAGGTAATCATCGAGGGTAAATCATAATTAACATTGGCCTGATTGGCCGACCATAAAATCGACGCTATACTAGAAATATACGCAGGGTTGCAACCATGAGTATTGCCGGTTTCCATTGCTTCGGTAGCGACATTCTGCAACCATTCCAGCATCATTTTCACCCTGTAAGGAGTCTCCGAATCTTGATGCTCGCATATTTGATAGAGTAACTCGCAAGCCGATTGGTACCCGGTCGCATTAATCAACAATCGATCCTGCCAAGCGTTATCGGCAAAATTCAACGGCTCGATGATGCTAGACCTGCTGTTCAACAAAATCTTGATCGCGCTGTTGCCGTTTTCCAAGTTGTGCAGACTCAACTCTCGCAAAACCTTCTCCAGACACGGTAGATAAATGGGGAGGACGTGGGACGGCACTAGCAGGAGCTCGCAGCAAGTACTTAACAATCTAGGAACCGCCGACGCGCACGCTATCACTTGTCTCGTCAAGTCTTGATCCGTTGGCAACGTGAAGCAATGGTGGAGCAATCTCAGCCAACCCAGACTGTGTCTGCAATGGGACTCGTCCTCGATGGGGTCGGAGAAATTCTGATTTGTGCCTCCTCCGAAAGCTAAATTCCCCAATAATCTAATCTGAGATAAACCGATGTTGTTGGCGTCTCTAGGTCTGTATAGGCGGATCAAGACGCAATTCACCACCTCGGGGATGGGGAGATGTAAGCGAATGAACACCATTCCGCTGGTGGGGAGCGGGGGACATACCGGGACTAGTCTTGAGGGGCCATTGGCGGACACTTCCAAAGCCACAGCCGACGGACACGTCGCCAAAGCGCTCAAATGGGGCTGCAAATGCACCTCCCGCAACAAAATTGCGCTGGGAAGTTGCAAGGTTAGTTCGGTATGAGCCTCGTCTGGATAGAAGTGGTAGCTCCATTGAGGCGTGCGCGCTCTTCTGTGCGTGGCGGCCGTGCCTTGAATCAACACTTCGGCGGGTTGCGCCGTGCCCGAAGGGCAACTGATCGTGCAGCACGGTGCGAAATTCACCAAGGACAGCTTGTTTTCGATGGTGGCCTGCTGGAGCTTCCTCGAAGCCGACGCGGAAGCGATGGCGGTGTTGGCATCGGACGTCGGGTTGATTCCGCTGAAGTGCTGCATGACTATGGAAATGGTGCCCGATTTGGAGATGGTGTTGGGGGTGTTGCTGCTGGTAACGAAGCTGCGCCCCAAGATTTCGATTCCGCCTAACACAGAAACAGGTAATCGAGATTTCAAGAAGTCGCAGCAACTTACTGGCGTTGAGGAAGTTCTTGATGGCGTCTTCGGTGTTCAACACTTGCAGAATGAACCACAACAACGGCTCGCTCAGCTGCGGAGCTTGAGACAGAAACTGCAGGAGCGGCGGCAACATCAACTTCTTGTCTGATGCGCGCTTCGCCAAGAGCGCCAACACGTGGAAAACTGCGTCCCCAACGTTGCTGGGCTCGCTCAGGTTGAAAGCCGCCTTCTGCGACACGTTGGCCAACATCAAAAGAGAGGAGGATTTGCACGCGGCCAGAGACTGGCACAGTCTGATGATGCTGACGTGGTGTTGCAGAACGACGTCTGCGAAGCACTCGCCGCGGTTGCGGATCGAGTCTTGTTGGATCTGTTCGGCTTTGCTTTCGTCGGTCTGGGACGTGGCTAGCGGCTCTACATCCATGGCTTCCTGCAGATGTTGCGCTTGAATTCTGCCGAATTAAATAAAAATCAAAATACTCACGGGCTGATCGTTGGATTGTCTGAACTGTGTTTGCACCAACTTCCCCAGGAATTTCAGCAGTCGCAAAAACAAAACGTCGGTGGAGACCTGGAGGTCCATTTTGATCGGGTCCGATCCCATCACGCAGGCGAAGATCTCGTTAAAAGTCGTCGTGGGGACGTTGTGTTTCTCCCCGATATTTATACACTTGATTTTGTCCACGTTGATGAAATACGAATGCACCAAAACTCCGGTGCTTTCGAAGATGCTCATGGCGATGGTCGCGTCAGCGTTCGAGTAATCAACATCTAACATGGATTTTAGGAGCTTACATTGCACATCTAGGGGACCTTGCCTGAGGGCGATGGGCCCCGATGGCTGAACCAGCTGATAAACGATCTTCAACAGCAGCGTCTTCAGGAGCTTTCCGGTTTTGCTACGAGGGCTTTCGACGTAACATCTCATCAACAGCCGATCCAGGAAGTCGTTGAGCGCTTTACACAGCGAAGGTCCCGCCTGCAACAGTTATTGAAGAGTTTAATCATCCCCCGGTCTGGTCGGAAGTACTCACCAAAACCTTATCGATGAAAGTTAGTCCGCTTCCAGACAACAACCTCATGAAGATCTGGACGAAATCTGGATGGTTAACTATGCAAGAGGCCATGCCGTGCGAATCCGACCAATACAAGCTCGGATCGTTGCCGTTGTTGCTGTTGGTGTTGCAGACAAGAGTGAGAGTCTGCAAAGCGACGCACCAAGTGATTAAGGACAATCCAGGGGCCCAGGCGACGGCGGTGATCAAAGATTTAACCGCGCTCTCCTTCAGAACGATTTGGGGAACTGCCGAGGGGTCGAATTTGTCATCTTTGTAGGGGCAATTGAGCGTCAGCCATAACTGAAGTATGTGCTCTATGTTAGAGGAGTCTTGTAACTGCAGGTTTTCAAACAGCGACTCGAAGCACTGAGTCAGCATCGAATTATTCCCCAACAGAGACTCGGGTTGGAAGGGTAATATAACTGTAGGCCATGGAGCTAGAGGATCGTCGCTTTCTTCGGTCAAAATGGGAGCGTTCACGTTCTGCAACAACCCTTGGGTGTTTTTATTGATCAATTTTCTTAGTGAGATTTCAGCCGAGGCGTCTACGCTTAAATCCAATCTGGAATCTAAAGCTATCGAATTCGTGGTGTGCGAATAGTTCGTGGGTTTAATTGGCTTCTTCGAGGAGGTCGACGATTCCTTGTCCAGAAACCCATCCACGATTTCCTCCAGGTCGGAATCATCCGATTCATAAACCGATGGAAGTTGGTTGTTGCTGCTGTTGCTACTCGACTTCATCGGGATGGGCAACGTTTCCGGCGTGAATGTGTCATCATCGGTGAATTCGCAAAGATTCGCCACGTCTGAGAGGAAGTCGTTCGTGGCCCAACTGGTAGAGGCTGTGTTTTCGTTCTCTAATTCGTTCTCCATGACGTCTTGTAGTAAACAAGCCAGCGCGTGAGGCGCCCATGGTATTTTCGAAGCCAAACAGAATTTGATCAAGTTTAATAGTTGTTCTTGATTCATCAACTGGCCTAATTTGATTTTGGCCATGCTAACCAATCGAGCCATTACCTGACGGAATAGTTGTTAAAATATGGGAGGAATGCTTCGGAGGAGGCTTACTTTAAAGGAAAGTAACAGCATGTCCGCACTGCTCGAGTGATCCATCGACAACACCAGCGTCAAAAGCCCCTTGGCGACGGCTAGACAATGCGTGACGTCGATATGCTGCGGCATCTTCTTCTCGGTGGTTTTCTCAACGATGGGTTCCGATGTCGTCTCTTTCAGCTTCTTCGCCGCCAGAGGACTCTCCAACGGGGCGTTCTTCATGTCCATGAATTTATACTTGACTTTCTTCATCAAAAACTGCTGGGTTTTGAGAGCGGCGTCCAGTTTGGACGTCAAACACGCGGCGTGGTTGGACAGCGTCGACAAGGCCTGGAATTGATTCGAAGCGCGATTAACACAACTCGAAAGGGAAAATCGAAGAAGCTAAGCCCTGCCACCGAAACTACAAACCTGTACCTGTGCCGAAGTCTGCACCAGCTTCTGAGCCGCGTCCAGGTTGTCGATCTGCTGCTTGTTGATCCTCTTGTAGCACTTTTTCCTGTTTCCTATCTTCGAGCTTTCGGCATTTGCCTTGCCGACAATTTCGCCGAAGACCCAGTCCCACCTGGTGGCCGATTGTAAACTAGTTTTGCTCAGATCCAATTGCAGAGACAGATACATCAACAACCAGGACAGCAGGGGTAAATCTACCGAGACAGCCAATAAATTTCTTCGATCCCCCACCAGAGGGGCAAGAGTCTGAGACACGACCCGCAAGCCTGCGTCGATCACCGCGCTTCTCTCCGGACTGCGTCTGCTCAAATAAGCCAGGAGAATGAAGACGCGATCTTGAGGGAACTTGGCCGTGTTGGACGTGGCGAACATCTCTGTCAAGGTGTCGGCCAAGAAATTCCCCCAATAGTTCTTGGTGCGGCAAGATTTATCCAAAAAGATGGCCGCCAGGAGTTGCAGACGCGAAGCTTGCGACACGCATAACCCTTGGAAGAGTTTGCGACAAGTGAGCGGGTCCACGTCGATGGTGGTGTCGATTGTTAAAAGCACCTCGAGGAGGCCTTCGGCTATGGCACGGAGTTTATCGGTGGAGGTGTTGGGGATGTCTTTGGCAGCCCCCTTTTGGTTCTGTGGCGATTTAGTAATGCTACCCTCCAGCCTCGTCATCACGTTTCTGACAGTGTTCAGTTGGCGTTGATATGTTATCGATTCCTGTTGACTTGAAGGTTAGAATTTGGCAGTGTTTCCACAACACACTCACCTGATAAGCACTGAAAATTTTACTGTGCTCTGGATTGCTACTGTTGGGGATTTTGTCCCTCATGATGTTCATGTAGGTAGCTAAATGCGACGCGTTCTTCATGTCTGCGACTAGGAAAGGTCGCAGCAACTCTTTCAATTTCGAACAGGCCAAGCTGTAGCGACAGCTGATGTCTTCGAATAGTTTTGATAGAATTGTTAGTTGTTTTTCCAAATCAGAACAAGCCAAATTGGAGGTGTTTTGGGCTAGGTCTTGAGGGACTTCTTCAGGGAGGACGACGACGTGGCCGTAAAAGTAACCCGTGGGTATCCTGCATCTCGCCGTTGTCATTCCATAGCGTCCGACGGTTGTGATCTGAAATATTTCGCCATGATGATGTTAAAAAGTATATTAGATTCTAGGACTCACTTTCATGTATCTACACAGCGGTGGTGGTTGCAGATCGTTCAATACAAGATTCCTGGAGCCTATGTCCGAAGCCACGACCAATCGAGTGCCATCGACGTCCTCGCTCTTGAGCCAGATGTCGATACTGACGGACACCAAATCGTTGCATGACGGCAAGAGGATGTCTGTGAGCAGAACCGGCTGGCCGAAGTCCAAGGTGACGTAGCGCCTCGCCCCCGAATGCATCCGTTCTACAACTATAACTTGTTGCGGAGGGGTTACTAATAAATGCTGCCATGGTAAACTGTTACTGCTAGGCGACGACAGCAGACTTTCCGGCTGCCAGACGTTCTTCACGGTGCTGTTTTTGTTCTCCATGCTCTTCAAGTTCTGGTACATCGAATCTGAAACGATGCCTGAGATCATTTCGCGCTATCGCGACGACGGAAGAGCTCCGACTCACCTAACTTCTTCAGAAGGTCGTTGCCGACGTCCGGCGCCAACCCTCCGAGCCCTCCGATGTACACGTGACAATCGTTATCGTCCCACGTGACCGCCCCCGAGCTGGTGGCTTGCGAATTGCCGCTTTTGATCTCTTTCGTGACGGCCGAATCTTCTGCAAATTCAACCATGTATTGTTTTATGGTGTTGCCGTCCATTTTGTGCAACGAACCTTGTCCGTGGAAAGGAGTCATCGAGAACGGAATCTCGTTTATGACGATGTTGTTCGAGGCGTCCGCTCTCTCCAGTCTGGTGCCCTCGCTGGCGGAAATGCAAGAAAAATGCAGAGGCTCGGTTTCGATCAGACCTCTGTAGATCTTTGGAGGGGCTAAATTGCGCCACTTCAACTTGGTCTCGGTGCCGGAGAGCACGTCTTTGGGATTGATGCTTTCTTTGTTGAACGAATAGTTCTCGAAAAAATCGGCATTTTGGCTCGTGTTGTCGCCGGAAACCGCCGAGGCGTAAGTGACGTAGGTGCTGCTGCTCTTGGCGTAGGGAGGTGGCTCTATGTCGAAGAGCTCCAGCTCCAGAGGGGTGCCGTATAGGCCGTACCGGCTCCGGAGCAGCAGGTGGTAGGGGTTGGTCCGGCTCTCCAGCTCCTCCGACATCTTGTTGAGCAAAGCGACGCACTTAGCGGCCACGTAGTGGGCGTTCTTCGACGTCACTCTGAGGAGGAGGGCGAAGATCCACTGCAAACCGCCGGGTGACCGCACTTCGTTGATGGTGTTCAGGATGGACAGCAGCGCTTTCAGGATGCTGAACTCGAAGTGGGAGCGACACGATTCGTTCATGTTCTTAGCTCCGCTAAAAAGATGACGAAATAAAATCCAACACACGACAGTAGAACTGAACTTACTTGCAGCAGACTTCGATGAGTCTCATGCACTTGTGCGCGACGCTCCTCTCCCCCAGCAGCAGACACTGGTGCAGCAATTTCGGTAAATTGTACTCGATAACGTAGAGAAACTCCATCTGCTGATTGGGTACTTCCCCGTTATTGCTCCGGTTGCGGATCAGCCGGATCGAAGCGATCCAATTTAGAACGTCCAGAGACAAGTTCACCACCTCGTTGGAAGAGTTGTTCATGGCTGTTAGCAACAGTGACTGGACAAAAGCGTTCGACTCCAACATGAAGTTGCGCTGAGTCCTCTCGTGCGGAATCTCCGTGTGCTTCGAACTGTAAACCGTGACGCTCAATTCGTGGATGCAATCACAACCCATATAGAACTCGTTCTTGTGATTCGTGCCCAATCTCTCCACCAGAGAGCCCGGAGATTTGTTCTCGCTGCGCTTCCCCTTGGAGGCCGTCTTGTTGTTGGCGTCCTCCTTCGAATAGACCGCTCTGATGTGCAACAGCAGCGTCCTGTTCCTGGATTTAAACAACTTGGGGCTGGTCAAAGTGACAACTCCGCATTGTTCCGACAAATCTAAGCTGGAGGCGATGTTAACCGGGCCCGCTAAGATGTCCGCGTTGTGCGCGCGCAGATACTCCTGGCTGATGACGGGATTATCGGCCCATTGTTGCAACATGTCTATAGTTATCGTTTCGTCCACTGCGAACTTCACGTCTTTCTTGTGGCCGATCCCGCTGGTGTTCTGCCTCAACAAGGTCACCTCCACGTGGGGCAGCGCCGTCGACGACTGCAGACTGAAGTGCACGTCGACGTGACCCAGCGACATCGGGCTGGGCAGGGTGATTTCGAAGATGTGTTCGTCCCAGGTGGTGGTGTCCGTTTGCAGACGCCACGTCTTCGTGTACTGGTCGCAATCCGTCTTGAGACTCTGAGGATACCGCCTCTGTCTCTGGGCCTGCTGGATTTCGCTCCAGCAGGGAGGAACTACTGCACAATACCCTGCTTTGAGTGGTTCGAATTGACATAAGGCGTGGAGGCGCTTCAGGTCCGTCGGCGAGATGATTTCGGGCGGGTCGTGGAAGCAACGCGTCATCTCGCTGCCTTCTAAGGAATCGGTGGTTTGAGATTGGGTGGTTGTGGTGCCGTCGTTCGTCATACCGAACAGGTCGTCCTCTTCGTGGTCTTCGGACGATTCGTTGTCGGTGTCGTTGAGTGCGTAGAAGTGCAACGAGCCCTTCTCCGTCGAGGCGCACAGCCGCTCCAAACCTGAAATTTTTGGAATGATTTCATCTGCATTTCAGCAAGTTTCGTCAGGAAGAGGAAGTGGTTGATTTGGAGACGCAGTTAGCTTAAGAAAACAAAATAGAAGCTTAAAGGGAATAGAATTAAAAAGTTGAAACTGAATTAACACATGGGTAATTAGCAAAAACAGAATAAGAAAGAAACAACAATGGAAACTGAAGTAAAAATTGGCAATAGATGAAGGATTAACAAAACTAGGAAAAGAATAATGAAGGAAGCTGAAGTAAAAAAACAGTTAACTATGTATGAAACGTTTTGAAAATTGTTGACGAAGAAGTTTTGACGAAATAGAAAATCAATCGACCAAAGAAGGTATTGAAGGTGAAGAAAACGATCATTTCATTATAGATTATTCGGCATACAACGAAGGAATTTTTAGGATTTCTTTCTGAACGTTGCCAGAGAGAAATTGACAATTGAAGAAATCAAGGAAGAAAAGACAGTTTCAGAACAGAAAAATGCACAAAAAGAATATAAATTCTACCTCTGAAGAAGATAAGAAAAATACAGAAAATCTAGCAAGGAAGTTTGTTCCAGCAGTCAACTAGAACAAATTAAACAGATTCTGACAAGAATGAACAATTGAAGAAATCCGAAAGAGAAAAGGGCAACGAAGAAGAAGTAGATAAGATAGCACCTAAAGAGGTGGTCAAGGAGTGTTGTGAAATCGAAACAAAAGTGAAGAAAAGGAATGGAATTACAACTCAACTTCTCTTTCTTTTGCGAATGTAAGGATATGGGGACATCCACCATCGAAAACTTACTGTTGCAATATGCGGCCGACACGAACTTCTCACTATCCAACTGCGCGACGCAAACAGTCCTCAACGCCGCCAACCCCACGATCCTCACAGCCCCGTCCACGCACACCATGACGATGTTGCCCGCGACGCCGCTTCTCGAAAGTTCGGAAAAATCCCCGAGCTTGTCGATCGCGGGCAACACGCTCACCTCGACCGGTTTCTCGTTGACGTTGAGCTCGCGCACCAACACCGGGTCCTCGTTCAGCTTCACCATCTTCTGCGAAAAATCCAACGAGTAGAGCACCAGCGCGCTCTTACCCTCGGACGCGCTCTTAAGTACGACTAGAACATGACACCCGTCCTGAGTGGTGAGAATGTTCGTTATGTCCAAATCTTTGCGGCTTTTGAACTGCGCCGGAACGGACAAACACTGCACCGCGCGACTGTAGTTCAGTTTCTTGGCCGTTTTGCTGTTCTTCAGCTCGGTGATGTGGTCGGATATGCTCTTCTCGAACGTCTCTGAGAGGATGCTGCTCAACTGGCCGTTCATGAATGAGTAGTCTTGGTTGATGATGAAGGGTTCGGTTTGGGAGGAGTCGGTTTCGGTGATCTGCATGTCGATCGGTAACACTCGGGGGCCCGAATGCTGGGGCTTGTTCACCATCATGGGCGGGGGAAGAAAGACTTCGTCGCTCTCTCCGGGGATGAGAGTTTTGTAAAACGAAGACAGATGCTCGAAGACGTCCGGGTGGATGTAATTGTTCTTCTGGTTCTCATCTTGAGTGGTGATGTCGTTTTTAACCGGTTCAGAAACCGCGTTCACTTCGGGAGTCTTGTTCTCGTTCTCCGCATCCTCTTTCTCTTTACTATACATGAAATCGTAGACGACTAAATAAAGACAGCTGTTGGTGAGAGTGGTGGACGCTTCCGACACCTCCATCGAGTTCCTGTTCTGATCGCTGAACGTGTCGATGACCGGATACTGAAACTTCTGTGAGGAGCGACATCTAATGTTGAGGCCGCAAACGATCGTTGGTCGCGCCTTAGTGCCGTTCGCCGTCTTCTCGCTGACCACCGACAGCGCCGTGATTCTTTTCTCTGCTGGATATTTCACTGGTGAAGAAACATCAATGCCGAAATAACAACGCAACAACCACGCCCACTCACCTTCGTCGATGTCGCTCCAGGTGCCGGGCACGCCGAAGTCCTGCGTGTACTTCTCCAGGATGTGCGAATCGAACTGCGTCACGAAGAAGGAGTGCGTCCGCGATATCTTGCCGGCTATGTCGAAGACGGAGATGAGGCCCTCCGAGTTCGCCGTGGCCAACAAGTTGCTGATCGAGCTGGTGCCGAGGATCTTCACGTTGACGCCCCGATAGGTGGCGTCGATGGCCGGGTTGGTGGCGTACGTCACCGACAGCGGCACGTTCTGAGTGTACTCGCCCATCACGAAGGGACAGTTGGGGGAGTGCCGCTCGTGCTCGCTCCACGGCTCGTCCGTGCGTTCCCAGCACACCAGACACACGGTGCAGGTGAAGCACATGGCGCGGTCGTCGCCGGAGGCGTTCGGCTGGTGGTAGAAGCCCGCCTGCGCCATCTGGTCCGGCAGCGCCCATCTGCAACGCCAAAACGGAGTTATCCGCGCTGCTTTCCCATTTTTACGGTCCGCCAGGTCGACATTTATTACGATTAAAATCTAGTTGCACTGTGTGAATGTACGATCCAAGTCACGCAGCATGTTGGGACAGAAGAAATNNTTATTTTTTTATTTGTTTTAGGTTCCAATATTTATCCGTGTCAACAATTTTGTTTCACCTTATCATCATGACTTTGTGGATCATTAATCTATTGTATTTCATCAATCTTGTTTTTTCTCGGTTTATATTTATATTGAGTTCACTACAGCTTTTTACCAAATCGATTATTCAATTATAAATGGAATCATATCTTCAAGATAGATATTAATTATCATCACGGATATTGCCATCAAGTGATGATATAATCATAATCCAGCGTAATCGCCGTCATCTCGCCTCCTTATAATTATCATGTTAAATTTTAATAAAAGGAGGATGTCCCCCGAGATGACTGGGTCAAAATTGTGCTACATTTTTCAACAATGTACGCTCAGTATCTAATTAAAATGAAATTTAATATGGCAGATTCAACCTTTTCATAACAGAAATGGTCTGAATATCTGTCAAATTGATATATGAATTAACATTAATATTTTAAGACTAATTTTGATAAGGAATGGGTTGAAAAAAAAAGTGAAGTGTTGTAAAGGTTAATAATAAAGGTTAAAATAAATTAAAAATTACACAACAAACGTTTTGATACTTCAACTATTAAATTTTTTTAAGTGTAAAATATTTAATTTATTGATCAGGAAATGGGGTACTGTACCCGCGGCAAAAATAATTATCATTAAAGCCTCCTCAAACCAGCTTAGCGGTAGGGACGGAGGGAGCTATCACGATCAAACATCAACACGAACCGCCTTTAATTGCCATTGCGACTGTGCTGGTTTATGGAAGCCTCAATTATTAAAGACTGCCTTCTGGAACCATCTAAATGTCGTTACTCTTTAGTACTCATCATATTACAAAAGAAAATTGTATGAATATTAAAAATTAAAAAATTCGAGATTTTAACGTTTCGTTACATTTCCGTCCCTGAAGAATCAAAAAAAGACTTCATATCCAATGCTTTAAAAACAGCTAATTTGGACCTATTTTTATGATTCAATTTATCAAGAAAAAAAAGTGATAAAAATAGAAGTCGTTGTTTTTTCATTTCTTAAATAAGTTACTGGTCATTTATACCGTTTTCTTTTTTAATTATAAAATTACAGTTTTTTTATTGCCTTTTAGTTGTTGAGAAATCAATTGATAAGATACATTTGTAACAATAAATAATAGTTAATGAGCGCGTTCCTCCAACAGCACCGATTTTAGCTATGTGAGTAAGTCAAGTCGTGCCGCCTATATAAATTATAGGGACTTGAAGCCAACTTCACATGATAATCTATTTTTTATTGTTATAAAAAATGTATAAGGTCTTGCCTACTTTCTTCAATTTTACAATTCAGAAATATTTTTTAAGCCGCTACACTACCTTCGTCCATATCTGTTATCCTGTGGAAAAACCCCAATCAAAATAAATAAAAATATCCCCATTGAAAAAACATAAAAGCGGACGCGCCCCCTCGAGACGATAAAAAATCGCCTCCATGCCTTGATCTTGAGCCTCATTTATGAGTCATAAACCGCAAGAAACCCGCACGCAACGGTCAAGGTCATTAGCTAGATTCCCTGACTCACTTGTAATCCATGTGGGGCCAATGCGTGAAGGTTTCCCTCCTTTTGGCTTCGCTGGCCATGGACCTGCGATCAGAGGCGCTCCCTTGCTCGCCGCTCAGCTCAGACAGCCGTTCTTGTACGGCCGAAGCGACGCTCAGTTCTGGGGTATGCTGGTTTTTCAGCAACAGCTCGGAGACGCTGCTCATCGCAGCCACTTGGAGCATATCCAAGGGGAGCTGCAGACATACCGTGTTCCACTGAAAACAGAACCACATGATTGGGGTTTCCCAATAATCAATGACTGTACTTTCTGCGCCTTGATCCCCTTCTTGGACTGCTTCTGGGCGTTCAGGATGACGTCCGTCAACTCGTTTATCACATGTTCAATGCCGCTGACGCTCGCTGTAGTCAGACTTTGCTTCAAGATGATCGCCTGTGAAAAAATTGGTTGTAGAGGTGGTCAGAGCGGAATAATCGCCAATTTTACTTCGGACAGCGGCAGCTCCAGTTTGATTTCTTTCTTGGGGTCCGTAACTGGTTTCTGTAGAATACTGTCGAGGAGTAGGACACTGTTATAGTCTGATCTGACCCCGATGGCTTGTCCATCACAAAACAACACTCTGTCCTGTCCGGGAATGTACTTACACGTTACTTCGTTCTGATTTATTGCTGCAATCGCGTCGAATTATAATTTTTTCCAAGCGTAACGATTTTTTCCTTACCTGAGAGATAACTGGATTGCAGAACAACACCCGAGTTGACGTCCAGAACCCGGACGATCCCGCTGTTGGTACATATTAGAATAACATTCAAGGTCGGGTGGTAAATTATTTCTTTGATGTCCGTGTCCGCATTTAAATAACCATCTTCGTTTAATAACCATGGATCCTCAGCCATTTTGCTAAACACATCTTGCGCCATTGAAAACCACCATTTGTGGAAGTTGAAGTGTCAAATGGCAGACTTGCTCACCTTTGACAGCTGACAGATCGTTTCGACTGCCTCAGGTTGGCACCACGAGCGCCAAATTTAAAAAAAGAACTCAACTAAATTTATTTATTGAATAATTAACATCAATCGTTGCTTTCTTCCTGCTCTTCCTTCTTTGGCCTCCTACTCGGCCGGCATTCCGGATATTTCTCGGTGAGGAAGCTTCTAATCTCGCCATATTCGGCGATTAGGTCCATCTTCACCTGTTGTTTATTCCTCAACTTCTCCTGCTTCTTCAAATAAATGTAATAGGACCTGTAATTGGCGTAGAAAGGTGGGTATTTCTTCTTCTTCAGAATGACGCGTCCGTCGAAACAATATTGGGTGAAATCGAGAATCTCATCTTTTTTTATTTCTTCTTCTGTCTTGCATTTTGTTGGCGACGCTAAAACCGTCGGAAAATACCCATTTTCTTTACAAAACTCCACGAGATGCAACGATTTTTCTTCTGCAATCTCTTCATGCGTTTTCTGTTAAATTAACCAATTATTTCTACATTAATTCTCACTAATGAAACAAAAATACCTGTTTCACGAGCCCCAAAAAGAACGCTTTAATTATATGATTGAGATTGGTGGACCCTTCCACTTTCGCATACAAATCCTTGATCCCCACCACTTCGCAAATCGTGCGGATAGCTCTGTGACAGACCAACCCATAGCCCTCCGGTTTCTGCGACACGAAGATCTTCGTGGCCCCAAACTGGGTGAAAAAATCGTGGAAAACTGTGTGGTTCCTGAATATTTTTACATGTATCAACTTCTGTCCCGAGCGGTTTTTCGCTTTTCTCATCGCAGTCCTAGGCTCTATGCCCTTGCCCATCGCAAAACCGGCCAACCCGTTTTTGTTGCCGGTAACCACAGTCGCTGAGACGCGGCGTTTGCGCCCGAAATTACCCTTCATGTTGAACACCGTCTTCAATTCCAAAACTTTGGAGTCAAAACCCTCAAAGGTGTCTAAAATGGAGAAAGATGTCAATACAAAGTGCGAGAATTTTTCATTTTTACCTTCTCCAACTGGGTCTGGGGGCCCGATGCTGCGGCCCGGCATTTTAGCTCCGGACCAACCGCGCTCGATGGGGCTCAATTTTGCGTATCTGAAAGTCCCCATCTTGTCTCTGAGCATGTTGAGTTTCTTTTCGCGTTCAGGGTCTTCCGGTAGTTGCTGTTGTTCCACGATTTCTTTACCTCTGATTATAGGAGTTGTAAGTCCGGGCCATATCATATTTGCTTTGCCTGCAGATGATTCAAATTTGAGTTTGCAGTGATGGAAATTGTGAAAGTACATACCTACGCCTATGATTTGGCCCTTGTTCAAATCTTTGATGTTCTTCCTAGAGACGGTTTTGCCTCTACCGCGTTTTTTTCCAGCATTACTGACGGAAGTGATTCCTTTCCAGAGATCCTCTGCAGGTACTGAAATTCATTTATTTTAACATCGTTACAATAGTGTTAAAAACATGGTTACATTTGTTAAAAAAATTCGTATTCCTAGTTGAATTGGAGAAAAGGGGTTGCGTGGGTAGGTCCCGTTCTAGCCTAATTATCGTGTTGCTTAGCCTATATTTGGTATTTATTGTTAGTTTTGATAGTGTTCTTGTTATGTTCAACAGATGGTTTGCCATTATTTTGGAATTATTTGAATTTCTTGTAAATTATTATTTCTAACCTCACTTCCAAAACATTCCCTTGCTGTTTGAAACTGTTTTCTGTTTTACCGGCTCTGATGACAGTTATAGCGCCCACAGATGTCACCAATTTGTCAATATTGCATCACGATTTAAATAATAGGATTTAAGACGATTTTTGGTTCCTTTTTATTTTTTATTGATTCATTTTCAAAGAAAGAAAAATGTTTACAAACATCGAAAAAGCAGAAAGAAGAAAAAACAAAAAAACTACAAAAGTTTTGCAACGTTTTATTAATGTATTAAATTGTTTACAATTTTCACATAAATCACAATAAAAAAATGATATAAAATAAGATAGAAAGGGGTAAAGCCCCCTCTTTTATATATATATATATATATATA